>AGDA01001549.1:0-15393 GCA_000281935.1 Mengenilla moldrzyki | reverse complement strand
TATCACACTATGGAGAAGTCCTCCGACTCCCCCTAAACCCTTTCGGATTAGGTTTGGGTGCAAAAGCAGCCCGCGATAATAATCTGCTAACTTATGTTAGCGTTAATGATTATTATCATGTTTAGTTTAACTAAACATATATCGATCATTATAAAAACGATCAATAGGAGAATCGACTTTAAACAGTACCTGTGGTGCCGGCCGCAACCGAGCAGTCTTGCATTCTAGCAATCCACAGTTCGTAACTGCTTAGAACTCCTCAGAGTTCTTTTCCTTTAGAAATCTAAAGTCGATCTCCCCTAGTTTGACGATGAGCGACGGTTTTTATACAAAAGTCGAGAGCGGGAAAGTTTTATGCGCAGGAAAATAACTTTCCCTATTTCTTCAGAACGATGGAAGTCGACATCGCGCTGCTCGTTCTCGTTCGGAATTCGAATACGGGGGTTACAGGTTATGTTTAGAGATTAAAAAAGCGGTTAAGACCATTTACAGATCTTTGAAAATGCCGTTATTAATATTTAAATTAAACACTATTAAATGACTTGTATCAAAATATTATAAAACATGAACGTTTTTTCCGAAAAAAGACGCTTATAAAAGTTGTTGAAAGTAGAATTATTCGTAAAAAATTTTATGATTTTTTTTTGATTTGAGTTTATTTTTGCCTCGAAATTTAAAGAACTTTTTTTAAAAAGTTTCCACATTTCTTGAATAAATGGCGATGTTTAAATTTCTATATATTTAAAAACATAAATAGCACTTTGTATAATATTCTTGACACTTAAGCTCATGGCAAAAGGTGCTAAAAAAATTTAAATAATGTTTTTTTTTTAAATATTAATTTTAGAATATCAAAAACAATTGAAAGTTTAATATAAATAAAAAATAATAATAATAATTCGCAATCTTTGTGACAAGTAATGAAAACATTAAAGAAATGGAAAAAAAATTAGCATTGTCAGAAGCGAGCTTTAATATCTTCTGTCGCTTTTGACGTATTAAAAAAAAATCTTTAATATTAATATTTTAAAAACTGAATTATTTACTAGAGTAAAGAGAGAAGTTTAATGCTGTGGTGTTCGCCACTGGCCAAAATATAAGGAAATTATAGATTTCTGAAATGGAAATTAATTTTATCTCCTAATTTTACACTGTTGTGTGTTTAATGTTAAAAATTTTATTACATATTTTAAAAATGTTCATTCTTTTAGTTTGTTCCTGGTGAAATTTTAGGAATATTAAGTTTTTTAACCCTCTGGAACGCCTACTTTTTTAAAAAAAATTAAATAAAAAACTTCATTCGGGTTTTAAATTTAAACAAAAATTGTTTAGTAATATATATATATATATATTGTTATCTTTCTTCCCATAACTTGAAAGCAAAGTTTAAGACAATTGAAGCTCTTTTATCCTCGAATACTGAAAAAAAGTTATTAAAATTGAATCAAGGAATAAGCTTTATTTTATTTATACAATTATTTTGTTAGAATAGTCAATTTTACCTAAATAGAATACTTTTTTCATAAATAATATTGAAAATAATTACTAGTTCAATTTACATGAAAAATATATTTATATTATCGAACTTTTTCTTATTGAAACTTAGGCTTATAAATTAAAATACCGTCTCATCGTCATTTAGATACTTAAAGCGAATTTAGATATTTACCACATCATTTAACTGATTAATAATACTTCGATGTTTTTTGAAAACTGGTACCATGACACCTAAACCAGTGCTAACATTAGTAAACTCATTTAAAATTTATATAAAGAAGCTTAAGAAAGAATAAATATTATTTCACCTTCAAATAGGCCAATAATATAACTTTGATTTTTCACTTGTCCATTGAAACAAAATTGCGCATCTATGCATACAGAGACTTCTAGTAACTAAAAAGTTATTGAAACTAACACAAAATCAATAACTTTATAGTGTAAGTATCCATATAGCACAAATTGGTAAATTTACACAATTTTAAAACTAGAAATAAGCTAAAATTTGACAAAATTTATATTGACGAAATAGGTTATGTAAGACAATTTTAATCAAATTTCAGTATTTGTTTTTAAAAAAAAGTGAAAAGGCGCTAAAATTTATCTTTTTCTTCATTAGTTTTAAAATAGTAAAAAGATATTAAACTATTCTGAAACTAAAAGTGAAAAAAATAGATACATTTTAGTGCTTCTATATCTTTATTTTAGAGTAGATACTAAAATTCGCTCTAAAACTGTTCCATATGTACGTATCTCGTCAATAAAAATTTAGTCAAATTTTAACTTATTTCTAGTTTTAAAATAATGAAGTTCACAAACTAATGACTACTAAAATTTTAGATGATAGTGTTAATAAATTTTATTTATCACCACTAACTGGTCACAGTGTGTGGTTTTATAGCGTATACATTTTAAATGTAAATAAAATTACTTAATATTCCTTAATTATATGTATATGTATACATATTACACGTTTTATTATTACAATTTCTGTATAGAAGAAGATAAGAATAATTTGTTTTACTTACATATTTATTAAAACTTTAATCGACTTTTATTTAAAAGCCTTTTTAGCGGTAAAAATCGTATTAAAAAAAAACTTGCATGACTATTTCGAACTGTGATTATTTATTTAAGAAAACTGAAATGAATCTTTGCTCCTTTACGCGAAATTCGTTACAGGCGAATTTCGAATCGTAATTAAATTTTTGTGCTAAAACAAAACTTTAAATTATTCAAAAAAGCTAATTAAAGTCTTAAACTTTTTTCATTACCAAAACTTTTTGATATAGAACAAAAAACGAGCAAAGCACATCATAAAATTAACGATAATAAATTAAAATAATTACACACATAAAAAATAAATGTGTCACAGCAATTATAAGTTTATTGATTAATTAGTTTTGCAAAATAAAAAGGCCGAACACGTAATTATCTCAATATGTTTTAGTAATTAATTTTTGTAAAAAAAAGCTCTTGTAATAAAAAAACATAGAGTGACAAACGAGGGCTTTTCTGTGAACTTTTTTGCACATTATGCGTTATTGAGAAAAGTTTTTAAATCAAAGCGATTTTTTATTCTGATAAGAAGGCGCGTATAAAGACTTATCATAAATTCGTACTTTTATTTAAAAATAGAAAAATAGAAAAATTGAAATAAGTTTTCCACTTAAATATTTCGATTTAGTCGCAATTTTCTCTTGTACCCCTTTATTTCGTTTTCATACTCGTAAAAAACACTAAGAGAAACAAATGAAAACAAATTTTTCTCTATCATTTTCAATGCTCAAAAACTTATTCAGTATTTTTACAATTTTTTTTCTTTTTTCGCAGAAAGGAATATAAACAAAAACATTTTTCATGATAAAGAAAATATATCATTGCCGGAGTTTGGGCTTTTGTTTTCTTTAAAACAAAAAAATTATGCAAAATGCGTGCAATTTTTCTTCACTTTTTATTTGTTTTCTTCGCTACGTTTCCATGTAACGTAAAGTAAGCAAGTCTTATTAGACGGCTCAATTAAATTGTTGCGAGGATACGTCTAGTACACATTTTCACTCGTCAGGATAAATAATTGAAATAGATTATTATCATTCTAAATTAAAATCTGCCTCGTTTTATTCGAATTTCGGGTAACTTTTAAAAAAATTAGTTTTTTCTGGTCTCGTTTTGGGGATAAGGAGACGCGAACTTTTCCAACCCTCATCGCATTATATAGTCGATATTCGTAATATTTAAATTCAAACAGTACGTGCCGCAATAATGTCTATTTTTAATTAATTAAATGCATATGTGCATAAACGCCGCTACAAAAACGAATTGTTGACTTTCGGTCAGAGTGGTTACATATTTTTCATCGGTTTTCATTTTTTCTAATTCAGCAGACTTTAATAATTAAGGAAAATGTAAACACACGTATGTGTATGTGGAACATATTTGAATTTGAATCATTTCAGCTTGAAACTGGCATTAAGCTTTTTAAAGAACTAACTTGCTACTCAACTACATCAATTTATCAAAGTTTTGAAATTTAAATCACTAATATGTCCAAACTATAACCTTTATATCCTGTTTAATAAATGATGTATAACGACAATATTTTAATTTAGTTTTAATAAAATATTACATACTCCATCACCTTATAAACACATATAAGTATAGTAATTATAAAAAAGAATAATTTTATAAATTACTTTAATAAATAAAAGTAATTTATTGAAAATAATTCTGAAAACTGTTTATACTAATCAGTAATCTTAATTAAATAATTAGAAATAATGATAATGTAACCACACCTCCTCATTTTAACGGGACATTCCTGCATTTTGGTGGACAGTTTAGCATTCCACCGATTTATAAAAATATTCCGCTTTTTAGAAATATAAGCATTTTTAATATTTTAAATGTACTATAAAATATATCACCTATTATTTATTAAATGTTGTGATGAATATAAAGAAATAAAAAATACGTAACAAAACAAAAAATTGTTCAGGTATTAATATATTACTTAAATTAAATTTCGAATATTTCTTGTTTCAGTTAAAGATGTGGAATACTAAAGTCATGATTCCAACAAACCATATAGGAAAATTCAATATATTTTTTTTTAAGTGGGACTCTATATAAATTCTATATGAAATTTTTATCACCTTAATTTTAAAATTTATTGGAATTTCTGTTGAAAATAAATTTAAATGCCTTTATTTTTTAACATATAGATTTTATATGAAAACATAATAGAAGAAATATAAAAATTTTTTGCGTATTTGAAAATAAATAATTCACTATTTAAAAAATATGGAAGTAAAACAGAAAAATTGTATAAATCGTATGGAAAAATTGGAAAAAAGTATTTTTTACAGCTATATTGAATTCTTATTGTTTCATTATTAAATGATTTGCTGGGATGGTCCTTTTAATTATCTGTATATTGCTTTTGTTTATAAAAATAACAATATTTTTATATTTCATTTAACTACAACTTTTTAAATTGATGTTACTTAAGCATCTTTACATTGGTACACATCAGAAACTCCCAACCTTGTTCTCGTGGGTATCAATGTGCCCTCGAAACGATTCGTATGTGCCCGCCACTATTCGACAAAAAATACATTTCTTCATGTATATTGTAACGCGCATGCTCGCTTAATCAAAAAACCGTAGTTTATTGACATTAAGGTAGGAAATAATCACCGAAATTTATTCATATTTCATCAAATGAAATGTAATGTGGATATCATGCAGTATCGTTTGCGATTGTTTGGACTTGTTTCTATTAAGCATGTCATACAGACCAGAATTCGTCCATTCGAAGTGTGGGCTTTCATTGGTGGATGAATCACAGGACATTACGTTGAGTGATTAAGTTTGAAGTTTTTGATTGGCTGTCGGCTAGGAAACAATTCTAGTACGGAAACGGAAAGGGGGTCTCTACGGCCAGAAAGCACCACCAGTCTCGTCATTGCCAAGGGTCTTCAGGTCGCATTGAATTACCTTATTTGTTTTCGGAATAATAATCATATTTGTGTTATATGATGGTGAGTTACCTTGAGGCGCTCACTTAGACATGAGCTGCGATGATGCGCTCAACAACAATGGCTGTGAACGGCACTGATACGCTCAACGAATAAAAGCTACTATGAGGCGCTTCTACCATCAAATGATGATAACGTGTGGCAGTGATGCGCTCAATAATTAAAAAAATGAACAGAATTGAGGCGCTTTAAACATATGAGCTACCGTGATGCACTCAATAGTTAAAATATGAGCGGCATTGAAGCGCTCAGCATACACGATACACCGTGATGCGCTCAACGGCAAAAGGGGGTGTAGTGGCAAAGGCATTTTACCACCTTCTCGAGTATGTTTATTTAAAACTTACTCGAAGAGAGCTTGAAGCTTTCTCCTTTTTTCCAGAGAGAAACTTGCATTCTTATACTCACAAATTCTCCCCTTTTTTGTCTTGAAGCGGAACAGTGCTTAGCGCAAACTCATCGAACCCTTTTGGAAGAAATAGTTTTCTTGATTAGAGAGTGCGCTAGTCACAGTATGAGTTTTGAGTAATAATTTATAATTTTGAAGCATTTTTGTTTATTATTTATTTACAAATTATGAATATAAAAAATAAATTATCGATAAATAAAAAGTTATGGAAGGAGTTTGTTGACTAAAAATAGGAGGCACCTGCCGTCCTATTAGTGTTTTAAAATGTGCTCTAGAGTCCAAAATGTTGGGAATCTCTCGTATAGAATATATTTATAAAAAAGAAATCTGTGGACTTTTTTCCGTGTTCAATTTCTATTCAAATTATTTAGAAATAGTTTTATAATACATCGTATACTGATGTTATCAATTAATATATAGTCGTGTTCGAATTGCATGGATGATTCTACAGCTGTGTAAAATACTAACCCTGGCAAAGAATAAAATGAACGTCGTATATATTAATAGACGTTGTAAATGCTAGGCTCGTTATTAAGATTTTAAAATTGACACCAAAGCTCTGGAAGTCAAATTTAAAAGAATATCAATAAAGTCGCTGAAAACGTTTACAGACTTCTTAACAAGGAAAAACTTATAGCTGTTACTTTGTGACGTCTATATATAAAGGTCACATTATGACAAAAGGAAGAAATTTGGAGACAGCACGAACTTTTTAATTTGTCACATTTCAACGTCTACAGAGGTTACAATGTGACCGGAATAAATTTCTTCTCTTTATGTAGTTAATAATAGTCATATTATGATAAATTTAGCAATATCGTGTTTTTTATACTAAAATGTAAAAATATGTTAGCCATTATAATTAATCCAAATTACAAATAAAAAAACTTCAGAACTCTACGGAATTCAGCTAATTGTCATGGTAAAAATGTTTGAAAAATACACTTAACGCTATGATACGTCCAAGAATCCGTGCATAAAAATTTTAATAAATATAAAACTAGATGTTTCTAATTTTGAAATGAAAAAAATCATAATATTAAATAAATGTATGTACATAATTTTTTATGGAGTTCTATGTTAAAACAGTTGTCTTAAAAAGTTGAAATACTTACTTGAGACTGTACAGAATTTGTTTTGTCCCTTAATCATAAAAAAATCAATACCATATTTTATTCGATATTCATCTCAACACTGAACATAACAAATACAAATCACAAAAAACTCATGGACAAAAGATTTAAAATTGGTTTGACATTTCTGATATATTCAAATATATCTAAGCTAATTCGAATCGCTTATTTTTTAAAATCAAATCACTATTTTAAAAGTAACCGAGTCGCACATTAACCATACAATTTCATTAGTGCTTAAATATCATCTGGATGATTAATTAGACATTTAACTTAAAAAATCACAGCAATCAATTGATAAATAGTTTTGACTCTATCTGTAATTAAGAAAGACGAATTAGCACGTTTTTAATACATGCAGAATCTTTCTATACAATGTAAATAAGTTTCATCCTCAATCGATTAACATTAACTCGTATACCTTAATCCGCCCATTGGAAATGCGGGTTGTTCTTTATGTTTATCGTTTTACAATATCACAAATCGCTCTAGATAACTTAGAATTTTTTGTGTAAGTTGAAATAGTGTTTATTAATAAATTTATTTTACGATGTGCGTAAAAACAAGATTTGTTATGATTATTAAGAATCATATTACTTGAATCAAGAGGTGATGTTGTGATGAATGATGTTTAATTTCAAATGAATTTATTTCATGAATTTTAAATGACAAGGCTAAATATGTGACTGATCCATTGGGATTTTCATTTACGTTAAACAAGTAATAACAAGTAAAGCAAAATTATATACCTTTTTCAACATATCTAAAATATAAAAAGGGGAAGTTTTCTAAATTAGTAAAGCGATTGGACCTCTGTTATGAAAGAAGAAAGCTAACGATTAAGTACAACATATATTTATAGCACAAAACATAAATAACCCTTGAATAATTCTTGATCCGTTGCAATTGCATTATTTTATTCGCAAACGTACGTTTAAAATTCTAACAAAATTTTTAAATCAATATTAATTTATACAATGCGAAGGAACTGATCTCGTCTAAGTGATTAATCAATGTTTAACGTAGTAAATTTTACATAAAGAACTGGATAATTGTATTATAAAAAATTCAGCTTAAAAATTTGTATTCGCAACGTTTTTATCGCAAGTGGAACTTTCATAAAAATGTTTGCGCTTCAAATTAGAACATATTGGAAACTATCATTGAGAAGCAGCACACAATAATAAAAACGAATTTATAACTTTTTAAAAAAACCTTTATAGTCAACATCTGCGATTGTATATATTTTTAGAGTTTTTAACTTTTATACGAAATACAAAAACTTTTGTTATTGTTTTTTTTTTCACGTAAAAAATTACACGGGGTAAAAGCTTTAGTGAAATTAAATTAAAATAAAATCACCACTGTAAATTGTCATAATTGAATTTTGCTTTTTGCTATTACTATAATCCAAAAATAATAATAATTGCAATTACGTCTGTAATCGCTTAATATATTTAACCGAATTAACGAAAATTTAAATTACGAACTATAAATAGTATAAACAATTTAGTAAACAAATATAACACTGTGATATTTATATATAAAAAAAAATTAAAATAAATTAAAACGTAGTAGGGAGAAAGTTAATAATTTGAACGGTTAAAAAAAACTAACTTGAAAGTTTCCAATTTATTTCATTCAAAAAATGTGAGTGACAAAAAGTTAATTTTATGTGTGAACATATTTGTATGTGTTTAATTTTTATTTTTTTAAATGTTTAGTACATATAATGTGGGAAAATGGCGAACAATTTTCTATATACATCAATTGGTGATAAATTAAAACTTTGCAAAAGTTCTAAATGCAATGAGAAATGAGAAATCATGAAAAATTTGCTTCATGAAACTTATTGCTATATTTTTTTAATGATAAAATTTATTAATGCAGATGATTCATTAGAGTTTCAGAAAAACTGTAAGTTTTATTTTCGCACAAGAGAGCTTTTTTACATTTTGTTTTGCCGCTATAAACTAAAAATCTATACGAATCATAATAAAAGCGTTTTATGACCAGAAACGGCACACTATGCACATTAATTAATAACCTTTTTGAGAAAAATTATATGCTTTTTATGATTTTTGCTATAAATTTTCGCAAAGTATTAGTGAAGCCGGCACATCGATTTTATAAAAAATAATAAACGTCATATCTGTAATACTACCGAAATTTTTCTCGTGTGTTCACTTTTAACAACACTTTAATTACACCATATCATAAGAAGGGAAATTAATTAAGCTTTTATAAAAAGGTGACTTAATTTCAAAAAATTAAGGATTGTTCCATTTCCGAATTGAATTTTTGGGAAATTCTTTAATCAGCATGAATCATTTTGCGAATGAATTTACTGACACCGTGAATGTAAACACGCAAAGAATATTAAATTGATTTTAATTAGTTTTAAACATGACCATATAGAGTATATTTCCAGAAATAAAAAAGGGATATGAAGCAATGACTCATTTCCTACAGTTGGGAAACTTTCATTTTCGGTTAAAAAAAGTTATTATTTTGTCTCAAAGGATGAATTTAATCATTCAAAAAAAAATTACAAATTCTAAGAATTTTTTTTTAATTTTTTTACACATGTAAACCACATCTTTGCCACTTGAATGAAAAGATATATGTGCTCTTTTTAAACTTTAAAATCGTATGAAATGTGAAATTTCAAATTAATTTCTCAATAAATTACACATAAAGGCGATTAAAGTAATATTATCAAATTCCGATTAAAATGAATCTCGAAATTTGTGGCCGATTTGAAAATCGTTGTAGAACTTTAAAGGGAAATTCAATATGATTAATTACTATTTTTTAATAATAATTTTGGAGAAATGTCGAAAATTATATAGAGAGACGTTATTAATTAAATTGTTAGCGAAACGTTTGTGGTTCGATTCGAATTGAATGATGATTAATTAAGATTGCGTTTTAATCATATTTATCAGTATTTGTGTAGCAAAAAGGAATTTTTTATTATTTTTGGAATGTTTCACCCACACTTGATGTATTCTAATCATAGAATTTCGGCGAAGAGCCAAAAACAACACCAGAACAGGAAAAGGTTATTAAACGTACTTCTTAAGCCATCAGTTTAAACTTTAGTGTCCTCTTCATGCTGTTCTCTCAAAAATTAATTAAATTTTGCTCAAGTTTTTGCGCGAAAAAAACTGACTGAAAATTGAGCATTCTTTAAGTTTATTGAAAATTCTCATTGAACTTTCTCAAATACCCGTTTGACATTAGAATTTCATTTAAGAGGGAAAAGTATACTTTTTTTAGTAAATTATTTTTAGATTTTAATTTAAAATTTATGTTTTGCTCTTCAACTTAAAAGAACGCAGGAAAAAAGCTTATTACCCGAACCGTAATAATATACGAAATGAGAAAGAGCTTGATTTGATTTTTTGCAAACATGTTTTATTTTTTCGCAAAACGCATAAAAACACAAATTTTATTGACTATATTTTCCGTTTTTTTATTTTTTCATATGCAAAGTATGTTTGATGGAAAACTTTCTCACATATATAAATCAAAAGAAAAAGCATTTTTATCATTCCGGGACCGCAAAAAATCGAATTTATTTATTTTCATTTTCTTCCATAAAAGCGATTAACTCATATTTTATATTTGCGTTTATAAAAATTTATGTTAATACGTACACCTAATCAAAAAACTATTCTTTATCTGCAAGGAAACATGCAACACTTACATGAAATTCCAACAAAAAATATGCAATTTTTCATTCCACGGTAATAAAAAAAGCTCAAAATACTAGTACAACACCTGTACCTAAGTGCCATTAGTGTAATTCTTTATTTTTAAATTTGCATTCCGGAATAATTACATGAGTTCTTGCAGACAGTCTGTTGAAAGCACGGCCTCGAAACATCTTATTAAATACTGTTTGTTTTTTTTGCTGAAATCAATAATTTCAATTATCCCGGAAAGTTTAATGAGTATCAACCATTTGAACCAATATCAGATTATCGCCTTGATATTTTTTTCGCAAAGCACGAGCTCTTTCAATAGATCTTATCTAATGTTTTATTAATTAGTCAAGTTCAATTTAATCTCCGTATGAAGTTAAATAAATCGCCTGTCGAAAATTGCGTAGTGACAATTTTTTAAAAAGGATTTAGAAGTTTTTTATTTAATTTTCGCAGTCCGCTAAATAAATCAAAATAAATGCAATTTTTATGCAATATATTTTTAACTTGATGCTTGCAACAATATGATTTGTATTTTTAGTGCCCGTAAAAATAGCTTGGGCTGTTGCCGGCAAAAATATTGAACTGCCTTGTGACCTGACACCTGGAAAGAAAAATGACAAAATCAAAATGATCCTATGGTTTAAGGATAATACCGGAATTCCAATTTACAGGTATTGACTATAATTAAAAAAAAAAAAACGCAAATAACACTTCTAAAAAACTATGAAAAATTAGGGTGTAAAAATGCAAAAATTATTTCGCCAAGAATCGACTGAATTAAGAATTATTCAAGATGAATAAGCGTATTTGTAACGTTCGAATAATTCAAGCTTTCTTTTATTTATGGATTGAAAATATTGTCTTATTCACGAAAAGATTGCAATTTTGCCACAAATTCCAAGCGTCGTACGATTTCATAATATATTAGCGCATAAATTTTAATAATTCATTATTACTATTATTACTATTTTGTGACTTTTTTCAACTGTTTAGATTCTTCTAATAACTTTTTTTCTAAAAGAGTTGCGAGTGAGTCTTTGTCGAGAGAAAATATGATCACCAAATGAGATGAAATTGATTTTTTTACTAGAGTTAAATTATGCAAATTGTCAATAATTGCGTTTTTTTTTTCATTAAACTGAATTAAAATTTTTCCCGTTTAATTTAACAATGGGAAAAATTAGTGTTGATTCTCGCGAGAGCAATTTAAATGAAGCGTCACATTGGGCAATTAGTGACGACTTAGGCGTCAGGACCAATTTCCTAATTGATCTTGCAACAATGAAGGGAAGGCTGATGATCAAAAATGTCACGGAAACAGATCGCGGAATATTCCGATGTCGTGTTGACTTTGATGACTCCCCGACGAAAAATTCCCGAATTAATTTAACGTTAATCGGTATTTGAATTTTATTAATATTCGATATTCATGAATATTGAAAAGAATATTAATTTTATGCAATAAATATTTACGTCTAAATTTCATTTTACTTCTTTCGTAAAATGATATTGTACATTAACTGAACTATCTAAACGTTCAAACAACGAGCTCAGAAGTTTTTCGCAATTGTTAACAAAATTTAAATTAATCTAAATTTCAAGATAACTTTGAGTATCTTCTAATGCAACGCTTTATGCTCACAAACCCATTAAATATTGCAAATTTTTTTGCAACTTCAAATAAATCAATTTAACGACCAAATTGCAGATTTACAAAGTACGTTTGGCTTTAGCTCCTGATGGCAGCCATCTTGAATTTAATATAGCGGATGTACGCCATGCTATCGAGAGTCCATTGCGCCATGTTTGAGCTCTTTTCACAATATGAAAACCATATAATCATCGGCTTCTAGTCCTTTTAACTTATATCATGATGTTTGAGGGGGGGAGAGTTATAAATATATTGAAAGCTGATGTCCGCCACATTATTTAAAATATATAAAAAAAATGAAAAGTTTTTTGTTGAGTAAAACCGAGCTAGATTTGACAAAAAAATATTACGTTTTTTGATAAAATTGATGAAATATTAAGTTAATGCTCAGATGGTAGCACATTGAGGTACTATTAAAATGAAAATATTTGTTATGAGTATAAATTTTTTTCGGCACATCTAAAATTAAGCATTGCTTATTTGGCTCAAGATACTTTTTGAGTTTGACACCCCTACTTTAAATGCTAATTTTTATAGTTTAAACTCTCGGGAAAAAGAGATATTTTAGAATGGCCCAATGGCTCAATAAGTCTTATTTGGAACGCGAAACCCATCAGGAACTAAAGCCAAATGCAGCCGATTTATGTTCGCATTTTTTGTTCTGTGCAACATGATGTCATTACTGAGGTAATTGATGATGTAATACATGTTTGAATTCAAATCGTAACATCGTCAAAGTTTTTTTCATTAGAAATGGCGCAAATAAAAATTTCAAATAAATTTATTCAATTTTTGTAAATTTGTATGACTCAAAAGTTTTATTTCGCTAATCTACTTGAGTTGCGATCTATAGTTCAATATCTGTTTTAATATGTTGACAGTCACTAAAATGATAGTTCTGTTAGCTTAAATTTATAATTTGTATTTTAAACCTTCTTTTAAATTTAAATACCAAAAGGTGAGCTTATCGTCTTCTACACCCCGTTTGAAATTTATTTTACAGTATATTCAAACTTATAATTAGAGTTCAAGAAAATCATAATTTTTGTACTTGATGAATCCTGGCTGATGTTCAAATTTCATGTTTAAAAATTAAATGTAATTTCGTTTCTTCACTTGAAAAATTGATTCGAAAAATTATTTTTTATGCCTATGAAAGAAAAAAGCAAAATAAAATTAGCATACTAACAATTCGCTAGGTAATTTAAAATTAACTTTGTGACAGAAGTTTAATACTATTGAAAATTTATCTTCAGAATTTTTCGAAATAGAATTCAATGAAATTAAAACTTGACACTTTTTAAGCTATTTGTTTTTTCGTATTTTAAAATAAAAGGAATTTTTCTTTTTAAGTAATTACATTTGTTATCATTTTTTTTTTTTAATAATTAATGACATTTAATTTATTTTCATAGCTACATTTTTTAACCAAAATTAACTCTTTAAGCTTTTATGCACCCAAATTTTATACACAAAATAAAGTAAATATTTATCTTTAAAACATCAAATGCTGTATAATGAAAACTGTTATTTAAATTACGAATAAATAAAAAAGTTTAAATTTTGAAATTAAAAAATTGAACTTGTAGAAATCTGGTTTTGAGTGTCAAGTTTAATATTAGCGATTGAAGCACTCAGACTCAAGATAGAGTCTGAGACTGAGGTTGGTTTTGAAGCCGAAAAAATCCTACTAAAAACTTAATGTTTTTACTACAAACTTTTTTAAGTTATTGTAGAATTACAGAAGTAGTTTTTTTAGTTTCTGTACCTTAAATTACTAAATCAATCAGTATAAAGCTTAATTCGTATCATTACCTTGTAATAAAGTTAATAATAAGATCAATTAATTTATATTTTAACTAATGTTGCATTTATATTCAAAGTCTGACTAAAAATAATAGTACTAGAACTTAATATTTTAACTCTTTGTATCTTACAGTCCTTGAATCTAAGAATCTTTATATAAATTTTATACAAGTCTTTATTGCTTCATGACACAAATAAAGTCGTCTCAAGTTTTACTATAAACATTTTTTTCAAAAACTCTGTAGTACACTAGTAGAGCACAGTAAGTAGTTTTTTATAAATTACACAAAATTAAAGTTTACTAAGCTTTTCTTTCATTCTATAAAACATCGATTAGCGAAATATAACGAATTATATTTTTTACATTTCTTGTTTTTTTAAAGAGATTTTTTTAAAGGATTATCCAATATGTGAATTAAATAAATACAAGCTTTCATGAATAAAACTCATTGTCTTTTAGTAAAGCATTATTGAAACTAAGCATGAAAAAGCTTAAAACCGAAAAAACGATTTTTTTATTAAGCTCTTTAAAATGTTTTAAGTTTATTCGTATAAATTTCCTTAATTTAAATTGATTTTTATTATATTTTTTGTTAACCTGTTGCGCTTTATTTTTAATTTCAAAATGTAAAATAAGAAGTCTACTATGTTACATTTTAAACTCTCAAATTTTTTATATTATTATTAAAAAATTATACGTTATAAACAGTTTCGATTATTTTTAATGTTATTATTAGTATCAAAATATTTTCAGTGAATAATTTTAAATTAAAGCAGCATTACTTTAGAATTTTAGAGTTTGTTAATGATACTGTCGTGACCTTACTATATTATTAATGTAATCTTGATATTACAACAATGACAAAAGTCAATTTCTTTAAATCAATTATTTGATAGATTAAAACGAATTACGTGTAAGTAAATGATAACAATTTTTCAAAACGCAATATTAAGAATGTTATTACTAAAAACAGAACACTTTGAATTAATTTTGTAAAAGTTGAATAATACTGTTTATAAATTACAATTAAGCTGGTAGTAATTTTTTTAAATTATTACTACAAGGTATAATTTCAAAAAGTATAATATATTTTTCATATTCCATACAAAAAATAAACTAGTTTGAGTATACTTTTATAAATTTTTT
>AGDA01001545.1:0-10101 GCA_000281935.1 Mengenilla moldrzyki | reverse complement strand
AAAATCATTTATTTGACGGTGATTAAAATTGAATAACAATTTGATCAGGCTGAAGCTGAAAGACTTATCATTACAAGATGTTTGAGTAGAATTTTTTTTCAATGCTTCAAATGAGTATATACGGATAAAAATTTCTACTATGTTTAAGTATAAATCTACTTAATTGTGGGACTAGTAAATTTACATTATTAAATTTCGTATAAATATTCTCAATTTGAGGTATCTTAAATATGTTTGTGCTAAATTTTAATATTTTTTAAATAAAAATGAAACTGTTTTACTAGTCCCAGAGTTAAGTAGAATTTTTTATCAGTTTAGATATTGAAAATACCGCAAAAGCAAATTACAGTGGAGAGTTTTGTTTATAAATATTAAAATCTAAGCGAAAATTCATCTTTTAGTCTAGCCTTAACGAGTCTGCTTTATATTAAGTTAAGAAAGATTCTGGTTAACCAAATTCTTTATGTAAGCTTAGTTTTAAAATTGGCAAATTTTCTCTCTTATCGAACAATGAACATGACAATTTTTTTAAAAATAGTCTTATTGTTAAAATTCAAGCCACATTTGCTATCTGTCTCTGAATTTTGCACAAAGTAAAATGAATGAGAAAACTGTTAACTGAGGAAATCAATTCTAAGTCTTTTATTTCGATCTTTGATAGAACTGGTTTCATGCGTTTTGCGTTTAATCACGATATTAATTTAAATATAATTTTAATAGATTAAAGAATGATAAATTACGATAATGTTTACATTGGGTTATTTTTACAGCTGCCTCTCAAAAGTAGCCTAATGAAATGAAATAATTAAAAAAATTAATTATACTGTTAGGAGTGCGATTTTCCATTATATGTGACAAGTATGTTTTCTTCATAAATTTAATATAGCTTTATCATTAAACTTTTTTTTCTAAAACTAGTTAAAAAGTAGTAAAATTAGTAAAAAAAACTCTAAATACAAGACCAAAAATACCTAAATTAAAAAAATCATTGCTTTTAGAGAATTGTTTTAAAACTAAAAATCTCTTAAATTCAAAAATAATTTTTCCAAATTTATGGATAAAATTTCCCATATAAGATCGGAATCTAAAATTTTGGAAAAAAATCTTCTCCTTCTTTAAGTATGATTTCCTCCTTGAATTAAGCAGTCATTTTTGTGAGTGTAATATTTAATTTAAAAAAATTATTATATGTTCAGATAAAAATTATTTCAACATAAATTTCTGGACTGATGATTTAACTATAAATTTTTTGTTACTACATATTCTTTAAAATCAATATTAATGTGTGTTTTAACTTTATTATTTTTATTATAACAACTTTTTTTCAATCTTTTTACTATCATATTCTGTAAGACTTTTAAAACAAATAGAGTGGTTTTAAGCATAAAATATTTTTGCTCTAAGTCAGTGGAATATTGTTGTTATTCAACGGTATATGTATCCTATGTCGCAAAAAAGTTGATAGTTTTATATTTTTATTGCAGAGAGATGTATTCCTGTTGCATTTTATAATAATTTTGGCATTTAAAATTAAACTATAGACACTGAGAATGCCGTTCTTTAACAACTAAAGAAAAATTTTTCGAAATACGCCAATAAATAAATAATTCTTTTAATGTAACGAAATCATGATAATGTCTTCAATATCTAAAGATTGCTTCTTTAAAATATACGTTTCTTTTCTTTAAATTTTAAATTATAGTCTTTAATTACTAAAGAAATGAGTATGATTTTGTTATACCAAAAGAAAAATTTCTTTACCGTCATATTTAAAAGAGTGAACATTTCATAAGTACTTAAGGTCAAAAATAGTTGTTTAAAAAATCAAAAATATTATTTCAATAATAAGGAGCAACGTTAATTGGCTTCAATTTATGTAATATAAAATCGATTTTTGTAATGATTTGCAGTACTCACAATGAACAAGTTCTTATAAGTGCCAAAAGCTCTGTGAAAATTTGTTTTGAAAACAAGTTTTGTAATCGGAATTTAGTAAAAACTTAGTATTAAGGTTTTTACGTCGGTTCATTTTAATAATTGGAACGTAAATAAGCGATAAGAATAATATTATGAGAATAATGCATATTATGATTAGATAGGGACCACAATATTATGACTGCTTTTTTCATTCTACTATAATAAAATAAGAAGCGAAGAAAAATAAAAATGAAAAGTTTTTTGCGCGTCGCGAATCCGTATTATTTCCACAAAGTTAAATTTTAGAAATGGTAATAATTCGCTTCTTTATTTTTGGCAATTTTGCGGAAAAAATTTATTCATGACCAATATAGCAATGGAAAATCCACTTTTCCTTTTCTTGCCGCTTATTTTCACATATTTGTATTTATTTTTATTGGAATGATTGCATTTTTAGCGGAAAATTCATTCATCTTTTTTCACTGACAATAGATTTTTCCAATTTACATTTTTCCTGTTTATTTATTATTTCTTCTATATCTCTATATACGAGAAACGTTTTAAGAGCAAAAACTGAAAAAACAATGCATCATTATTTTCATTATTGTCAAACGAAAAAAAATCAATTTAAAATTTTGACAGTTTGCTGAAATATGCAAATTTCTTTCGAAAATGAAAACTCATTTCTTTTTTTGGCACAGAAGAATGTCATTTCGTTGAAATGTGTTCTCTTAAAAAAATTGCGAATTTTTTAATTATAAACAATGCGAAAATATTGCACTTTTCATCCTATGCAATTAAAAAGATATTTTTCATGCCAATTGGTTCGCATAATTTGCAATTACTTCGTATCTTTTATAGATGAGTTTATAATTGTATTGTTTTTTTACTAAAAAAAACATTTTTAATTTTTTTAGAATAATACACTGAACGTTTTAATAAACAAATTTAATAAGCAGTATTTATTAAAATCCAAAAAAAGTAAAATAATTGTTTAATAAATTTTAAAAAAAGTTTAGTAAAATTTGATTGCTTATATTAGTCATTTCCAAAATAGTCCATATGAACCCCAGCGGTCTATAGAAATTCCTTAGTGGGTCTATGAGCGGAAAAGAAAATTAGGAGTCTACAATGATCTAAAAAGCTTCAATAATAGTTTATTTGATTCCTTTTTTCATAAACACTAAGAAAGTTTGCTGCCAAGTAACAAAAAACCGTTAACTTCAAAAATTGACGGATTTTTACTAAAATATTTTTATTTCTATTTTAAAAAAACGATGATTTATTATCTTATTGTGTAGTTGCGCAGCTCTAACAACTACAAAAAAATATCTATTTTTCTCAATGTGCAATTAATTTTTAACAAGAACGAATAAAATTGGATATTACTAATCGTGTAAATCTAAGAATATAACAAACTTGCAGTAGGAAATTGATAATCTGGTGACGAATTACCAGATTCACTTTTTTCACTAACAGGAGGTCCACATGAAGTCGCACAGCATAATAGGGGGTCCACAAGACGAATAGTTTGAAAATTACTGGTTTATATTAAAAAAATGTTTTCAAAATTTAAACAAAATTGTTAGTTTTCCAGGGTTTTTATGTTTTTTCATTAATCCTGTTTGAAAAAAATTTTCTTGCATAAATGATAGGTAACTTATTTAATGAAAATCTTATACTCTATTTTAGTGTTTTGATTTCTTTTGAGTAATAGCACAATGGAAGGAAAGTTGTATATTTCAAATCAGATTAAAATTGTAACTTATAGCAATGAATTAAATTTTTAATATTACAAAACCTTTCAAAATGTATAAAATATATGTAATTGTTGCTTGGGTAGGTATTTGAGTTTGTATGTTAACAGGTTGTTTTAATTTCTAAATATCAGTTTTTTAAATATTATTAAAATGGTTAATAAAACTTAAAAACGTAATAGCACATTTTATAAAAAAGATAATAAACTGCAAAAAAAATAATTACTATTAAACAATTTAATGTGTATTAAAAACTAAAATTAATAAATCTGTTAAGAAAATTATTACAAACGACTTCTTTAAAAAGAAATTATTTGTATTAAAGAACATATTTTTGAATTCTAATAAGTTCAATTAAAAATGTTACATAAAAGTTTGAATTTGCCACATAATTTAATAAACTGTTTATTAATAAAAATAATTTGTTTTAACTAAAATTAAAAAAAAAATTTCAGTGCAATTATTTAGTGTAATACTGTTTTACTTTTCAGGAACATTTAATTGAATATGACGAGCAAATTGGAACTCTTCCGGTCGATAATTTATTGTATATCCAAAAAGTTTCCAGAAAATTCGCAGGCAATTACACATGCATCGCGGCAAATACCGAGGGCGAAACAACGAGTCCTGTCTATGTCCTAAAAGTGTTTTGTAAGTGTGTCATAAATGTCGTTGTTTTTTGGCAATAAAGCTACTAGTGTATAAAACTTTTAATTCAATTAAAGACTATTACGGATAGTTATTCTTCAAAGCTTTGAAGCTTTGAAATTCAATTTGCAAACTTCACATAGAAATCAATTATTAAATTTGCGCAAATAAGCAAACTTTTTTATGAGACGAGAGAACTTTACGAAAAGTTCAAAGCACGTTTTTAGGGGCGTACAGCGATCTGCTTAGGACACTTTTTGCTTATATGTTTCTAATTCAATACTAACAGTTTTTTGCGAGAAAAGATATGGCTCGAAAGTAGCCCGGTGAAAATAAATTGACACGAAAAGTGCTGTAACAAAGCGAAAAATTGCGTCAAAAAACAGAATAGAAAAAAATGTTTTTGACCGTTGTCAAAACCAGAAAAGAACATTTTATTGCACGGAATAAATGCAATTTTCGCGCTGAACATTCAGAATTTGTCGCAATAATTTATCAAGACAACAGTCGTCATTTTCCTGTGATCACTTTTCTTAAAAAGTCCATTCTTTCAACACAACTGTTTGACAAATAGTGTTATTTGTGTGCAAGGCACAAATCGTCTGCTTATTAATATTATGAACAAAGCTTACTATTTTAATTCGATATTGACATAATATTAATTAGTATAAACAAGTTTTTTTGTAATATTAATAGAATTAATATTCACACGTTAAAAGCTTTTGCTTGTTAACCTGCTTCATATTTGGTTAAGAAAGTAAAGCGAAATTATACAAAAACGTGTATAATTGCATTCTTTATCAAGTATACATATGTTTTTTTATTTATTGTTAAGTGTTTGAGATATTGATTAAAAAAATGTAATATCGAAGAAAACAAATTTCAAAACCCTTAAAATTTAAAAATCAGTTTTTTTAAAATAGAAATTGAGTTCGTGTAAAAACTGTTACCAAATTTTAAAACGTTAGAACGGAAAAGCTGTATTTATAACAATTTTTTCCTGATTTTAGCGCCTCCTAAAAAAACAGGAGGAATTAACTACTGATGTAATAAAAAAGGTTATGTAGGTATATAACGAGCATAAATTCATTCACATGTTGACGAAAATATTTATAAAAACATAAGAAAAATTAAAAAAACAGTTTTTTTGAAATTTCAAGCCAAAAAAGTACTCAAACTACAAAAAGCTATTAAGTTTTTTTATAGATCTCTTAAAACTCCATAGCTTTTATAAAGATCATTTTCCTAAAAGAGTCTATAATTCGAGTTATAAGAGTTTTTATGTGTTGCTAATACCACTTTTTAGCCCTTACAACTCACCCCAAGGAAATTAGAACACGAATGGTATACATATTTTTTCTTCCAAAGAAATATATAAACAAATGTCTAAGCGGTGACTGACACTTGGGGAAGTTTTCTTGTTAGTTTTTTTACAATAAAATTCAAAAAATTATTGCTCAAAAACTGCTTATCAGAAAAGTTTTGTTTATGCTAAAATGAAGAAAAACTCAAATATTTTTTGCCAAATGCTTAATTTATTTTGTTTACAAGATTTACTTTTTTTTTGAAATTTACAAAAGTTCTAAGTTTTAAAACTTTTTTGAAATTAAAATCCAATAATTCTGGAATTACAACAGATTTCTTCATGAAATTTTAAATACATGGCATTATAGGTTTTGAAATTTTTATTTGCGCATATTTTAATACGTTAAACACATACAATTTTTTTTCTCTAAAAATAAGTTGATTACTTCTTAAATACTTTTACGCTTACGCTTTGCACCAAATGTGTGCTTTCGGTAAAAAACAAGTGATCAACTTATTGATAAGATAAATGTTGAAATTTGTTGCATAGTGTTATTAAGCTAAATATATGAATGTTAAAAGAAACAGTATTTGAAAAATATTTTGAAGTATACACAATTTAAATATATATAACATTAAATTTTTCACGTTTTTTTGATAATATCAATATAAAAGTTTTTAAATACAATATGGCCATAAATTTCATACAAAGTGTCACACGTATGCTTTTTGTAAGGTGAAGATTTTGGAAGTCTTAAACTTTTCTTGTTTAAGCTTGATTAAACCAGATGATGAGAAGTGATTAAACAATAAGTCACAATTTTGTGTGAAATTCGAAACAAGTTTCTAAATGTTTGGAAAGAATTCGAAATAAATTTTGATATTTGTATTCTGCTATATTCCTTTAGGAAATAATTTCTTCAAAATTCATATAAATTGATAAAAAAAAAACGTTGGTTTTTGAAAATTATTTTTTTTATTATTTTAATAAAGTAAAAAAATTACATGTAATCTTTTCCTTGCCGCATAGAAACCCTTAACTAAGGGTTTAATTATTAATTTTCGAATAATGAGTCCTAAAACATAATTAATTTGTAAAAATGTTTGGATACCTGTTTTTCAAATATCAAATAACATTAATTGCAATTTGAACAAATTTTGCCTTTTTCTAATGCAATATGAAAGTTAAATATCAATTTTTCTTGTTTTACATTAAGTTACAATCAGAATTATTCATTATGTTAAAAATTATAAGAAACAAATTTTTAAATTGTATTATTATCAAATTTCAATTATAAATTTACAAAAAAAACGTAGTGGATCAATCATGTGACAGTTTATTAAGTTATGGTATTATTTTAGACGCTCCAAAATGTAAAAATGAGCCGATGAAAATGGCAGCCATGACTCGTGAAACAATTAAAGTACAATGCGAAGTAGACGCTTTTCCACCTTTGGTAAAGTTCAGTTGGACGCTTAACAATAATCGAAGTATTAAACTAGTACAAAATGCGAGAATAGTCAACAATGGCCTTAGCAGTGTGCTTCATTTTATACCGACTAGTCACGATTTTGGCACTTTAGCTTGTTGGGCTAGCAACAATATCGGCCGTCAAGAGGTGCCCTGTTTTGTTCATGTGGTCGAGGCAGGTTAGTAAAGTTTATACGTCCTGTACATCAGTGTCATTATTTCACTCTTGATAACGCTCATAAAAAAGCGTACATTTTCTCGGCGAGAAAAACATAAAAATGTCCAAGATAAGTTTACAGTTTAGAAATGCATTTTGCGGAAAATGCAACTGTCATTTCGGCGAAAAAAGTTGCAAAAAGGAAAAATTTAGACGCTCGTCGTTTTGCTGCCATTCATTTAAATAATATTTACATTTTACTTTAAATGAGAATTTTTATATTTATTCTGCTTTATTTGGGGAAACGACAGAAATTCCTGAGCCACCGCGAAATTGCATTTTGCAAAATGTCAGCGCGGAAAGTTCGCATTACCGGATAGAGTGCAGGGCGGGCAGTGATGGCGGCTTGAGACAGACATTCCAAGTCGACGTTTTCGAAACGACAACTATGTCGAAGTACTCAATGGATTCTGACCGCAAATTTGCCAGCATGGCGACGCAAAATGACCAAATGTTCCTGAACGAAGTTAGTCACATTCCGATTGAGCAGTTCGAGAGTTCCGTGCCTAGTTTCAACATAAGTCGATTGCAGGCAGACCGGCCATATACGTTTTTAATTTATGCTGTAAACGCCAAGGGCAAAAGTCATCCACCAGTTTCGTTAACAAATATCGAAATCGGCTCCGACCCGGCCGAGAAAAACAGTTCGATACTAAAAGCATCCATTCATCACCAGTCAATTAAATCATTTTCCTTTAATAAAAAATTAGATTATTTTAACAGCGAAGATCCGTCGACAAGCAACAAATTAATTTGGTGCTGGAGGCGTTTACTGCGTTCGTTGCCCTCATTGTGCTGTGCACCATTTTAACGGCCGTCGTGAAGATGTGTGAACGAAAACGATCGGCGGCCACGACGGACGTCGTCGCAGCGGCAAACAGCAGCGTTGGCGTCGTCCGCAGAAGGCGGACAAAGACTAGAAGCGGGGGCGTTGAAGAGGCGGAGGGCGCCGAATCCGAAAACGGCTTCGATGACAGCTTCCGGCGCCGCTCGCTAGAGTGGCAAATGAAGCGGCAGAGTGTTCGCAACTCGGTGTTTTACGCGAGCGAAGATGAGCTGAAACGTTCGCAAATAGGTAACGCGATCATTTAATTAAAACAAGTGTTCAGAATTTTAATAGCGCGAAAAGTTTCGCTAAAACTTCATAAAATGTGCCATATATGCACGTACCGTGTGCCATAAAATTTTAATATTGCAAACGACGCACAGTTGCGTTTAATTAAGCATCGGCATGTAAAAAGCGCTGAAATTTGAGCGCTTTCTTGCCGATTACAGCTTGCGCGTCACATAAGCCGTTCTTTAATTACACACACGTATCTGTATGTGTGTTATACAGTTATTATTTATTTAATATGTTGTAATGCGGAGCATTAAGCAGAAATTTAACGCGGAAAAATCGTTTACTGCTTATCGCTTATCGCGTATCGCTCTTGTAGACTAGTAAAGGGAAATTTGCCTTTTACGACACTGCTGACGGCTCAGGTGCGGCCGACTTGGATCGCGCAAAAGAAACGCGTTTCGTTTTGCACAGTTCGGCAAACAGCCCCGTTGAGCACACTTTACGCTTCTCCGCCGTCTTTGATTATTAAACACTTGTTGAATAAGATGAGACATGAATTTTTAAATTTTGCGAACATTAAAAAAGGAACAAAATCGTATTAATGCCGGTGCAAAAAACAGTCTAAAAAGGATAAAAAGAATTTTAATAAAAAAGTTGCGTTTTCGTTCTGCTTGCACTCATCGAGAAGTAATAAAAGGATTCTCTTATAAAAATTTTATGATGCTTTTTGCACGTGAAATAATCAAAGACATGGAAAAGTTTACGATTAAAAAATGAAAATGAAAATGAAAATGAAAACGAAAATGAAAACGAATTAACGAGTAAGGAAAACTGAAACGGAAAAATTTAATTTCGCTTTCCTTTCGAGCAAAATCAACTGTATTTTTTTAATTTGCTTTAATTCATTTTTTCCCAGGTCCTGATCTCATTTTATCGCCAGTAAATTCGCAACACAACTTTCAGCATTAAAGCAGAAGGAACATTTCCGCAACAGAATAAACTCCAGTTTTATGTGTTTGCACAAAGTGCATATTATGCTATAAAGTATAATCACGTTTAATTAATAAACTGTATAAAAACATGGAATTTGGATTTTTCGCATGCATTTCTATAAAACATAGTGTAGACACTGTCGCTGAATTAAAGCTCAATAAAATGTGCGTACTTGTTTTTCGTATGTGTTTTCGCGAACATACCCATATCTCGCCCCGTTCGCCGGTTTCGCGAATTCATATCACGTTACTTATATATCGCAATCGATCGATTGTTCACTATTTTTATTATGCTGCATCGTTAAATGAAAAACGCTTTTCATGAGCTGTTCTTTTTATATTTATTTCTTAATATGAAATTTTTACGATGCGAGAACCGCTTTGTTCTCGCGCGCAAAAAATGGCATCACGGAACCGGAAAATTCCCGTTCATGCTACGCTTCCAGAAAAATAACACGTACCCTTGCCATGCTTTCGGTACATACAACGAAACGACTACAGACTTTTAATAATTATTTTCAACGTACATTTACTGCTTAAAAATGTATATATGGTTCTTTTGCGATCTACTCATCTAATGGAAATACTTTTTTAATTCCAAACAACAAAGCATTCATAATGTTAAATGACGACAACATGGTTATTGTTTTCTAGCACTTAAATGCCTTGCTGCGTCGATTTATTCGGAGCAATCTCAACTACTCAAGCACTACTTCTGGGTAATTTCATGAATA
>AGDA01001539.1:0-25402 GCA_000281935.1 Mengenilla moldrzyki | reverse complement strand
AACACTGTCTTTTCCAAATTTTTAATTTCTAAATTAAAGTAAAAACGAAAATTGAAAAATAGATTCAAATAATGTTATAAACCCATTTTCTTTGTAAACAATGTAACGTTTCTTACAAATTTTGTAATTGCGTTTTCACGAAACTGAATTATAAAACATGAAATGATTGTTTTAAAAGAAACATGTAGTCTCTTCAGCTTTTTCTTAAATAAGTTAAAAACTTAATAATAATATTTATTTTTAATAATAAAATTGGATGTTTTCATTTTTGAAAATCAATTTTCTATTAAAATTCATTGAAAAAATTGAAATAAATTGATTTCTCTTAATTTTATTGCAGTAAATGTGAAATTTAATATTGATCCTTAAACTAATAAAGTACTTTTAAATTTTAATAACATTTTTAAACATATATACTTTTTTTTAATTTCGAAACGTATAAATCATTTACAATGAACGAAATTTTGAAGAAAAAAAAAACAAAATTAAAATTTTAATTTTCCATTATTAATATTTATGAGGTTCCTATGGAAGGAAAATGGGAAATTTGCTATTTTTATATAATAATAAAGTTCATAAACTAAAAATAATTGCGTCAAAATTGAGATCAATTCTTTGAAAGCCTTAGAGGTTTTCATTAGACGTTTTATTTACCAATTCCATTAATTAGCAAACATGGCAGAATTAGATTAAATACATAAAACATAGGACGCCGTTTCAAACGAATCGTATATGTGATGTCAGGATAAGGCTCTGAGCAACAAGAATAATACTGAACCTTTTTCACGGCTGAAAAGTCAATCAAATCGAATTCTCCATTCGCTTGATAATTACTTATGTCACCTTCTTCAGTTTGCTTCACTAAATCTAACTACAATAAAAAAAATTTGATATAATGTTATACAAAAAAATTGATATTTGAATTCTATGATTTTAAACTTTAAACTTTTAATATTTTTTAATATCTGGTGGTAAAAAAGTGATAATATTCAAATTTTTGTATAATAATTATCAAATTGTAAATATGAACATGTTTTTAGCAAAAATAACGACAGTTATTTTTATAATAAGGATATTGTCACTTTTATACTCAAGTTTTTTTAGTATACATAAAAATAAATAAATAATTAATGCACACAATATATATGAATTGAGTATAATAATAGCAGTTTATGTTTCCTAAAATATTTCATATTTCATAAAGTGATGTTTCTAATTAATTTTATTTTCATTTTTTTACGTTAATAAAAAAATAAATATCAACCTTATAACCCTTATAGCACAATAGTGGAATTCACTGTTTAAATATTCTTTAAATTTTTAATGTTAAAAAATTATATGTATTACTTATTGAATATTGTACTTGTTAAAGCTAAACTTTAACTTTTCAATGATTAGAAGAAAACAATGTGTTTGTTTCTTTAAACTTTTTATATTTATGCTTATTATTAATTTACATCATTACAAAAATTAAGAATTTTCGATTTACCATTTCTTCAAAAGTTATTTCCCTAGAACAGCAGCATTTCATATTTTTTTACTGTTATTTAAAAGTATAAAAATATAAATATGTAAAATTCTATTTAGTGTGCATTCGAAAAGTTTACTATCGTAGTAATTAGTAAAATGGTAAATATTTTTTGGCGTCACTTTTACCATATTAGTATAATAATTAAATAGCTATAAACAATGAGATCACAGAATAAAAAACAAAACGCTTGAGTAGAGTCTGTGTGATCTGTAAAGAAATGTAATAAATGAATGAACATAATTCAGTTCTAATTACTGTTGCTTTTATTAGTTTAAGGATTAATAATATCATCCTACTGATTCAAATTGCACAGAGAATTTTTAAGTATCACCGATATGATTTAATTACTAAGCTGCCATTAAAACAAGTCTATTTTAAATGGTATAAAAGTGGCGATTTTGTACTACCATTTTTCTTTTTGAGCAATAATTATTTTACTATTTTGGTAAAATCTTGACTTTTCAAACGACTGTTAGTAAATTTTGGGTAAAATTTTTATTAAATTAGTTAAATAATAAAGTTTTCGAATGCATCCTTAATAATTCAAAATTTTTTGTATCATTAAACGAGAACAAATTTTTAATTTTAAAATATTTCAAAAAAACTGCAATGAAATTAAGTACTTAATCACGTAAAAAAAATCTACCTATTTTTATTAAATAAGTAATCTTTTTTAGAATGATTTGATGTTTAACAAATAAATAAAACAATAATTAAAACTTTTCATATAAAGACCTAAAAGTAAAGGATCAACAATACATTTTTAAACAAAAAGAACCAAATTCGTTTATTTTTCTATTTAAAATGTATATTTTTCAACAAATACTTTGTGCTACATTAGTAAGTTATTAAAATTCAAAAAAAAAAATATTAGTGCTTTCTTAGGAAGCAAATTATAAATTAAAATTTAACACGTGTTAAAGTTTTCCTTAGGCAATTTTAAATAATGTTAAAATTAATTATTCTTTATTTTAAGCTTTTTTTCATTTTTACCAATTTATTGATATCACAAGAACAAAAGTTAGATGTTTTATTTAATAATAAAAGATTTTTCACTTTGTAGTACAGATAAAAATAATCTTAGTTTATCCCTAATACTAAATTGAATAATTTGATTAATTTTTTGCGTATTCATAAGTATACAAATATTTATAACTTTTGAAAAATCTATCAAAGTATTATTACACTTAGAAAACTTATTTAACATCACTGATTTTAGCAATTGATAAATAAGTGTTTAAAAAAATAAAAATTTGGAGTAGAATTGAAATTGTTTGTTCTAATTAAATATGATGTGAGTTCCAAACACTAATATAAAATGTATTCCTTTAAATTACATACTAAATTTAAACATTAAAAATTAGTTTGTAATTTTAAACATGTTTATACTTCGAAGAATATTTACGCTATTAATTTATTAAATACCTTAAAAAATTAATGAAGAGTATGAAAATAGCTTAAAAAAGATGATTTAAAAATAAAGTAGAAGAAATTAATATTGATTTAAATTTAATAAGATAACAAAATAAGATAACAAAAAAGTAAGAACTTTTTTAATTTGAAATCTATAATTAAGCACCGAATATATAGAGGCGTTACTTTATAATATTAAGTGTAACAAACTAATTAAAGTTTTGAATGACATACGTGATATCCATCATAAGTCCAAGAAGCCCATTTCATTTTGCAACTTTGAGAATCAAATGGAAAGTTTTCGACATCAATATCGCAAGATGAACGAAAAATGCCGTGACTTAACCACACAACTTCTCCAGTGTAAGATACTATTACATTAGTGTTAATTATTGCTGATTGATATTGCGGATCAGCACTGTAAAAAATATTTTATAACGTTTCATTGAAACAAATTTTAAAATTATTCTAAAACATACTTCGTTTTTAAAAGTGACCAGTAACTTCTTAACGTAAAATGAGGAGTTCATTTTATTTTTTAACACTAGATTTACGGACTGAGCAAATTTTACTCACTGAAAATTTGATTATAATGTATATATAAAATTTTAACCTTATTTTTTAGGTAATATAATGGTTTTTAGTGAAATTATAAAATATATGTAAGAGTTGATTCCTCTTACTTCCAGACTCTTTCATATAAACTGATTTAAAACTACTTTTTTACAAAAGCTTCAATTTTTTGTATGAATCAAATTGACTCACTTCAGTAACAATAGTATATAATCCAAGATCCGTAAATCTAGTGTTAATATTATTTAGATGTTCTTTATTATCATCTATCTGATTAATGAAAACCGAAAAATAAAATGTACTTTTTTAAGGTGTTCTGGTAAACCTATTCATAATGGAACTCTTACTTACGTCACCGGCTGACTTTTGTATCAGAAAGTTAATTAAGACCTATTGATAAATGTACTCTAAATAAAAGAATCATTACGTCATAGTTACTCAAGTATTCTGTTTTGTACAAATTTGAGTAAGTTTACGAAAAGATCTTATTTGCTAAACTCTTCCTTGGGTACATTTATTAAAACGCCTTTAATTACTTTATCTTGGTGAACATACCTTCTATGATAAAACGATTTAATTAAATATATTCAACTTTTTATTTTAAAAATGTTGCCTTTTAAGGTTACTTTTTTTATCTTTTGTCCTTGTAAAACTCTTTAAATACTTGATTTTTCTATCTGAAATTCAAAAGTACTCAAACATTGAAAAAATAGCTTTACTACTCTGGAAAAAGGTAAAACGCGACAAAACCCTAAGTGTTAAACATTTAGGCTTCTAGTAAATTTTTGATAAGCTCGAGTAAGATTAAAAACAAATGTTATTAACTTAATTTCCCCTAAGAAAGGTTTACCAAAACGCCCATGAATATTTTTTGGTTCATTCACCTTCTCTTTAATTTGTATCACAAAGAGTTACTTAACACGTTCGCGGACGCTAAAAATTTTAGGAAGCTGTAAAAATAGACAGGCAATTATTTTTGAAACTAATTGAAATATCAAAAATCTAATTGTACACATATTATAAAAATAGTTAGAACATCGTATTTCAACTGTTGTATGCAGTGAATACTATAGCATCCATGACAATATAAATCATATTTTTTAATTAAGATGACGTGAAAACTACAGAATATATGAGAAAGAAAGATTTATTATAATTTTATTACATTCTTTATTCGTCTGCATATAAAAAAATTGAATCTTCGTTTTACGAATTAAAATTTATTAATGTAGCCCTTAAAACAAAAAATCATCAAAAAATATCAGAATTGAAGTTATTTTGATCTTCAGGAGGTAAGTGATATTGTCAGAAGCACTATTCAAGACACAGTGGAAGTTTATTTAGACAGTTACACAGTAATTCAAAAAGTTGATATTTTTGCTTTAATTTCAAATGTGTAAGTGAAACATATAGTGTATTTATAATGCGCATGGCTGAAACAAACAGAATTTTTCAGAAAAAAATGTACAATGATACTCAGCTCTCTCTCAGAACTCTACGAAATGTAGATGCTATAGTATTCACGTCATTTTGCATAACTATGAAAATGAATGCTAAAGCATTCGCGTCTGCGAACGTGTTAATACATATTTTATATACATATTATGACATCACTATCTTTTAAAAAAACCGTGATCATATGTAGTTTTTTTTTAGAAAAATCAATAGAATAAACTACTTATAGTCATGAAAAGATTCCAATAAACATCTTTAAAATTTACCTTAATGACCACATTAAATGAACTTTAATATAAACACATTCATAATGTTAATTTGTATAAAATTAAATGAATAGTCACTTTTTAGAGCATATATATTGAAAAATTAAAATTCTTTAAAATAATGTACTACAATATTATAACTCTAGTGACTTCAAAAAGTTGTAACAGTTTAAACATTTCTTAGCAGTTTTTTTCCTTTATTTTTTTAGAAATAATAAAAATTATAACTTTTTTAATAACGTTATTAAAAATATTAAAAGACTCTTATTGTGTTAATGGGAAAAGTGGCAACAGTTGTTAGTGGCGGCGATGCTTCAGCCCGGGTACTTCGTGCACTAGGGTCAAACAGTGACCACTAAGTTATTCAAGCCTCACTAGTTGTATAACTTAGCTTGAACTGCGTATCTTAGTAATTAAAAATGTTTTTTCTGTAAAGAAGATTTAAGTTAATGAATTGGGAGTCATATATTTTTTTAATTTAACTATTCGTATACTGGGTTTCTAATGATTTAAATAACTTAATATATAGTTTTAAACTTTTAACTTATTTGAAGTGATGAACATCAACTTCACAACTTTTTATACATAATAGTATGAATCTTTACGAATACTCTTAATAAAACATCTTAAATTTCCCTTTATATGTCATTTAAGTTATATTGATTTACTTTAAATTCGTCAAATTACTTGAAATTGAGAACGATAGAGTCATCATACATTCCTATTTGATTGACATATAATATTAACTAATGGTATATCATAATCCATCATTTTTTGTCTAATATATCAATTTTTGTTATTTCCCAAAAAGAATTGTTTTCGGTATTTTTAAAAAGCCGGTTAAACATCGAGATCTTTAATATTTCATAATATACTCTTTGCTTATTTTTTATTCATAGACTTTGAACATTTATCGATTTATTTAGAAATATGTTTCAGCATTATATATACAGGATATGACGTTCAAATATCACCATAAGTAAATAGTTCTAATTTAAATTGCAAAAATTAAAGTGAATTTCTGCCAAAAACGTTTCTTGTTCGAACTTATAAAATAGAGTGTTTTCATTGGTTGCTAAAAAGGGGAAAATATATAGTTACCACCGAGAATAAACAAACTAGTTTTTTGCAGTTAATTTTTTTAATGGAATTTTGCAATTTTTTATCTAGTTATTTAATTTTTGAACGAAATTTGCTAGTGGTCAAGTTATTAGTGAGTGAATAATGACTATAAAATTAATGATTAAATGTGATTAGCCGGATTTACCAAGTTTGCTGACTATATTTAGACAAATATCGTATTTTTTGCAAAATTTCCGCTATTTTGCTCTTATACATGATTTATTTAGTACCTGGTATATTGCAATAATAACTGGTAAGTGGCTTTATTTTATTGATATGTAAAGATTAAAAATCTATGTCTTTCTCTTGAACGCTTAGAAGTAAAGATTGCAAATTATTTAGATATCGATTTTAATTTAAGCAATACTTATGAAAACCGAATTAAATTTAAGTGATTTGACTCATATACAGCGTTTACAGTATCACATACTCAGAAATTTTACTTATTCTACTTATGAACATCTATTTATCTATTATCAAGCCAGCTTTTTCTGTTTGTGTCGTGGGGAACTATTATATATGTGTTATCTAATGTTCTTAATTCAATTCTAAAATATTCTAAATTTAATTATTTCATTTTTTCAAAATAATGCTTAAGAGAAACATGACTAATTATTATATTTAAGCAATCAAAAGAGACAGCGTCGAAATGATATTGCTAAATTTTCAAGCACAATTTAAGTATTTTCCAAGCTTTTGTGAGCACAATTAAATACAAAGTTTTAAAATTTGTCATAACCCACCTTATAAGAAACACTTATTTTTAAATTTAATTTATTTTTTTAATAAAAATCACAAGTTATTTATTTGTTGGTTTCATACAAAAAAAAAAATTGTGTAATACTGATGTGAAAAAAATATAAATAATTAATAATTTAATACACAAAAAACTTAATAAGTAAAATAAAATTGTTTTTAAACATTTTTATACAACTTGATAATGTTTTTTACGACAAAGTGCTGAGGAGTTACCCACACTTTAAGGAACACTGATATAAAATAAAAATATAACAATTATGAGTAATTTTAACGATTAAAAGTTAAAAAGGAGAAAAGTGTTTATTTATAATCCAAAAAGACATCTTGAAATCGACTCATTATTAAATTTGTATATAACTTAATTCTACTATATAGCATGGTCTACAAGGTATAGTTTAAAACGATTTAATAAAATTTTAAAAATGTTGACTTACGTCAAAAATATTCTAATATAGCAGAATAATTTATTTAACTTTGTAAAGAGCAGTATTAGATTTTAAAAAAGTACAAGTTTAGCTAAAAAATTTTTCTGCAAATTACACAAAAAAAAGTAAAATGAAATGCTAATAGGAATTTTGAATTCATAACGTTCAGTAATGATACTAATTAATCCAATTTGTTATTATTATTCATTCAGGGACATTAAATTTATACGTATATTAATAACTTTAAGAAACTTGAATTTAAATTTGAAAGTTCACAACTACGATTATAAATAACCACATAAAGTAGTAGCTAAAAATGAAAACTCAGTTCGTCGAAGAAAAATATTTTGATTTTGATAGGGTATTTTATATATTTTAGTAATAAAAATTTCATGTTTATTATTGCAAACCAAAACTTATATGTTCTATTATTTAAGAGGATGCCTTAATTACGTATATTTTTACTCATATTACTCCTATAATGAGGTATATTGAAACTTTTATAAGTAATAAACTTCCTTGCTGCGTTTTCATTAAACTTACTTATTGTACAAAATAATATCTGGACGCCAAACTCGCGTATAAGGTATACGGATCACTTGAATACCACCGAATTCGGAACGATTCCACTTGAGGTGCTTGTCGCGCCAAATTTGTGTAAGCCAACAATTTGTAGTCAAAATCTGATTCTTCTCGTCCTAAATAAATACATGTTTCAGAAAACATACCGAATAGGAACAATTAAATAATTAGATGAGTTTTATGAAATAACGAGGTGCTTGTGTGTGCGAAAAGCACTTATAATGAGAAAAATAATGACTTTAATACCACGTCAATGATATGATGTAAAGAGACTCCAAAGGTAATTGGTAGAGGCTGAGAACGATTGGCCGTATTAGCAACCGGCCTTGCTGCCGGATCATAGTTGCGAAGAAGTACGCGTAATAGTCTTGTTTCTGGATCATAACCAACAATGAGTACTTTTTATTTTTGTAAATGAGATTTTTAATTTCGTTTACTTGTAAATGAATTTTTATTACTTGCAAAGTTCACCGTTATTAGCGCAGAAAGTCGAATATACCGTATCATATTTTATGAAATTACCTACTGAACTGATATCAGTTGTTCTTGTTATTTTATTCCCAAAAGTTGCTAAAAACCGCACGCATACACGAAATCGAATCACTTCAATCATATTTTCAAAACTGATGAGTGCAGTTTATCAAGTTCGTTTTGCAAGCAAAATATCAGCTACATTCAAATGACGCTCTTTTTCATTTTCTGAATATGATCTTTAATAAGCAAATTAATTTTCCCCTATTTTCCCCAATCGAATATTTATTTCATTTATTCAATTAAGTATACACATATTTAAACATTTTTAATGCTTTCTGTTTCTAAACAGAAATATGTAGGCTGAAAATCTAAATGTACCTAAGTACGTGTTATAAAAAATGAAAAAACATGAAAACTCGTGTTGTAATTATATTACAATTCGGTATCGTAATATATATTATATCACGTTTAATATTATGTTTATATCATATGTATACTATATGCTACAAAACAATATATTGTCTATGCATGTTTTATCTGGGATAAATTCTCACACGTTGAAAATATAAACTAATTAATTAATTTATTCCGGTATCACATAAAAATTAATAGGTTATTTATTCCTACACTTTAACCCTATTTTCAAACATATGAAAAATATAAATTATTTTATGGTGTTGTATACACAACATAACTTGTGTAAAGTCCTTAATATTCACAGGCATATTTATAAATGTCATTAAAATGTTTCATAAAATATGTAAAATACATGTTGTATACATATTCCTTAAGATGCACAGAATTTCTAATTTTTTTAAGTTTATAGCATATGTTACAATACTCACAAATTTGTTTATTTATTTCGATTTTTCTTTCGAATATTACATTAAAAACTTGGAGTCAAAATATAGATTCAATTACTTTTATGTATTCAACTGAGATTTCCAAAAAAATATTATTTATACGAATAAAAAAAAAACTAAAATAACGCACAAGTTTTATTGCTGTAAAAAGTAACCACTACCCTTTCTTAATGATTGTATTAACTAAGTGAAATTAAAAAAGTGTAATTTTTGAAGAATCAATATCGTAGATTAAAATTATAAACAAAAATTCAAAAATCGAAAATTTTGTAAAACAACCCTTTTAGAAAAAAGAAAAAATAACTACTCTATGTATTATAAATAAGATGTTTTACAAAGTATATTGAATCATGTTTGGTCTCATTTATGTCCACCACATAAAAAATATTAAAAAAAACTAAAAAAAATTAAGTTTTTTCACCCTCTTTTTAATACACCCCAAAGCAAACAAAATATACAAATTTTAAAAGAACTATTTAAGACGCATCTTTTTTGAAGAGGTCATTTTTTAAAATCATTTTTAGTTTCAGAGATATCCGCTCATAAGCATTTTGCTATGGGTCGCTACTAAAGCCTGTAGCTTTGCCCCCTATGAACTACCGCACATACAAAAAATATCTTACAGCTTTGAGGGGTAGTCTGTATCGATTAAAGGTAGTTTGATTAAAATCTGAATTTAACAGTTGGAGACTTTTCCCTGTGAGAAAAAATTAAAAAATATTTGTTAAATTTGAATTAAAATTGTAGTAAAATATGAAATAGAGATCTATTTTATTAATTTTTTTATAAATAAATTTCTTATTAAATTTGTAAAAAATTGTTCTCAACATTTAAAACGTAATTTTATTAAAAAGATTTTAATAAAAATTTTTTTAATAAAAATTTTCCCTTTTGCCTAAAAATTTATTATTATTATGTATTATTAAATATTTTTTTATATTTTAAAAAACAATTTTTTTACATTTAATACTATTAACGGATAATTTTTTTTTAAATTTTTTAAAACGTTAAAGGCAGCGATTTTTTTTAAAAAATAAAAAATGTTATCACAACTTATTAAAAGTTTATAAATATTTTTTTGTTTTTATTGAATGTTACTTATAAAACTTAATATTTTCATTTTAATATCTTTTATTCACTAACAATTTTCTCAGTAAACACGTGTAAAATCTAGGAAATTTTAATTTGCTTCTAAAAATTAAACACATTATATGTTATGCATGTGACAAAAAGCAACAGGAAAAAACATGTTCTTATACATATACCTTAAAATTTTTTTACATTTAATATTTTTGTATTTATTTCAATGTCACAAACTACTAGATCAAACAATATGTAGTTTAATATTTGGTTTTAATATGTTTATTTGCTCCTAGGTTCGATTTTATAATCAGAAACTAGAAAGTAGACTTCCAAATTCTTAGAATTTACAATATTAATATGAATAAATTTATTAAATATTATTTAATATTTTACAAAAAAACGTTAGCATTCAAAGATTCAAAAGTTTAAATGTTTGAATTTTCTAACGAAGTTCAACTGTGTTTAAAAGAATGGAAAACTTAGGTATTTCTTTAGAATACGCTAATGAAATTAGAAACTTATTAAACGCTACAAGTGTATCTGTACCGAAATTTCCGAACCAGCGACTCGAATATGTGAACAATTTGATTGAACAAACGAAACGAATTCGTGAACTCGAAAGAGCAAAACTAATTTCAGTAACAAATTATGCCCCAGAAAACGATTTCAGACCACGAAATAAAGAAAAAATTAAGGCATTCAAACAGTGGCTGATACTGAATCATGCTACTATTGAAGACTTCGATATCGAATATTTCGAAAAATTTTCATTCGGCCTAGTGACACGAACGGTGATTGAGCAACATTCGCTTATGTTCTCGATCCCAGAAAAGTTGTTTTTTGCCGTAAAGAATTGCCCGGAATCACATCCGATCCAAAAATTCGTCGAATCGAACCGAGTGTTAAAATCAATGTCAAATGTAACATTGGCCATTTTTCTCCTGTACGAGAAGTTTGCAACAAATTGCTCATTCTGGAAACCTTATCTTGACATGTTACCAGCACAATACCCAACCTGTTTTTATTTCGAACAGGCAGATTTTGAATTACTGAAATTTTCACCAACTTTCATTGACGCCGTCAATCTTTACCGCAGTATTTGCCACCAGTTCGCCTATTTTTGTATTGAAATTTGGGCAGATGATAAAGCCTCTAGTCTGAGACCATTTTTCACGTTCGAACGTTACTGGTATTTATAAATTGTATATTTTTGTCTCATGCAATATTTAACTTTTTAATTCATTAATTTTGGTTTATAATGAAACGACGTAACACTGTATTCAATTAGTTTAAAACCAACACATCGAGCTATTAATGCGTTCGAAAAGTTAACTAAACTTAACCATCTTTTAAAAAGGTAATTGATTATATCCAAAATAATAGGGTGTGTTCAGTAGTTCGATCCAATGCAGAACTAGTGTAGTATGAAATTAGTGCAGTATAAAGATGGTGTAGTGTAACTTGCATTGAAACAAAAAAAAATTATTGTCTCTTTTTTACATTAAAAAAATACAAAAAAAGAAATTGAATAAAAATGGCGTTTTGTGTAGAATTTAAAAAATAATTGAACACGGATCGAATTACTCAAAAGTTCTACACTTTTTCCTGAATGAGTTCACAATATTTTATTCAAAATGATTAACGTTAAAATATAAAAATTTAATTTAAAAAATGTGATCAAACCTAAATAAAAAAATTAAAATAATTGATTATCACAACAATATTTGCTATGATCAAAATTGCTTAAATTGCGAAAAAATCTATACCGGTATTTAAATAGTAACAATCTTGTGTTGTTACTCTATTTTCTTTTTTATTTTATTTTTTTAAAGAAAAATGCCTTTTTTACCTTTTTTTTTCTGTTCAAAAGGTTAAGTGTAGTTATGTCTAATACATCAGTTACCGTGGTTGAATGAAAGGATTTAGTTAAGCTTTCGAACGCAGAAACTGTGAATATTGACAGTAATGTAAAAATATGTCATACAATTTGTAATTTATATAAAATTTATGTAAAATTCAAATATTTTACTTTTTTTTAACCAAAAGGGTTATTGTATTCAACTGAAATTCAATATAACTACTAAACTTATTTTCGAACATTTAACCGTAACTTTTTAAGTATACTTCATGTAATTTACATCAAAAATGACTCTTTTGTATTTACTTCAAGCAAATGTTCAACGCTCTGCAAGCTGACAATATAATCAGAAATAGCAAAATGGAATTAAAAAATATAAGAAATGTTTTTTTTACCAAATAATTAACATAAACGTGACTTAACAAATAACCATACAGAAGCTTAAATGTATTTCATTGCCAATATTTAATTTCACAGCGATGTTATTATACGAAATAAAATTGTTTTATTCCGATTTTTAACAATTTTATCAGCTTCTTAAATGATAGGTAATCAGAACGAAGCTCTATTTGAACATCAAATTTTCCACATTTCAAATAATTAAACATTCTAATACAGAATTTAACTGTGCAGTTATCAGTATACATATCGCAAAATTTGCAACAAACTTACACAATATAGCCGGTCACATGAGGTAAATTTTCAGAAAATTTGCCGGTCAACAATGTATTAATATTAACTTTATATTTGTTTCGATTTTTCTATTTATACTGAGTATCTCACAGATATTATTCACACTTAAACGTTGATATTTAAAATTCTATAATTAAAAAGAATTTAAAGAATTTAAAAATCATTCAATAAATTTTGGAAAAGTACATTTTTATTCAGATGCACTGGTTCTTGTCAGTTGGTGTTAGAGAGCCACAGTTTAAGTAACAAAGAGCCACATGCAGCTCTAAGAGCCGCATTTGGCCACCGCTGGTATATATCAACGGTGGTCAAACAGCGGCTCTTTTGTGGCTCTAGATAAATGTACTCGAGCTCTCTTTTCATTTTTATGCTATTATATTTTAAAAAATTATTATCGTTTCGTATGTGTTTCAAAACATTTTTGAAATTACTGGCGACAAATATGAAAGACTAAGTGCAACGTTGTAACAAATTTTTGAATTATCAAGAAAAATAAAATAAATAATTACAATGTCTGTAAAAAAATTAATGATTTTTTGCATATTTTTTAAATATGTATTGACTTATGGCTCGCAAAACATGTTTAAATTGGAAAAATCATTCGGGATTTCAATAAGTTTGGTCAGCCCTGATATATATAAGAAAATAAAAAATTTATTTTTGAAAAAAGCTGTATCTTCTCAATAGTAATTTAGTAAAAAAATGTATATTTATGAAAATAATGTTTTTTTATAAATTTTATATTTTAAAATATAGATTTTTTTTAGCAAATTTAATTATAAAATTTGCAACGTTGACAATTTAAAACCTAGAGTTGGTCATAGATTGTGATGCGCCTGAATTCCTGTCAGTATATGGGATCTTTTTTTATGTTATAAATTTTGACGTAAATTTGCTGTCATAAAAGTTAAAGCTTAAAATTAATTTAGACATTTAATTCAGAACAATATTTTACAATTTCCATATCATTTTAGCATTTTTTTTTATATTTTTGAAATGATTTATTCTAAATTTTTTTTACTTTTGTACGTTATTAGAAATTTTTGAAATATTTCATAGCTTTTGACTGAAAAAAAAAATGTGTAATAAAATTTAAGCGGATTTAAAGTTGAAAGTATTTTTTTCTAAATTATTTTAAAAAAAATTATATTTTTCGAAATTCAATTAAAAATTTGAATTGATTTTTTTATATAATCTAATTAGAGAGGAAAATTAAGTGGTTACTTTTATTTTTTTTCATAGATCTTAGCTAACTATTTTTTTATAAATTTAAATTTTGGTTTTTTTTATTCATATGATAACTGCTTGAGTTCATTTTCTGATTCCTATTATCTTATTATTTTTGTACATATTTATGAACGTTAGTAATCATTTATTAATTTAAGGAATGAAGTTTAATATAAAAGATGTAATTTTTTATAAATCACTCTTTTTCTATGCATACTAATTTTCCTGTCTTTATTATATTAAATATAAATGTTTCTCCATCTTGTGAATCTTCTGAAATGATTGCTTTAACGTAGCTTTCTAGGGATCTTGATTTCGAAATTACGAGAATTTATTTCACTATAACTTACGTAGTAATAATACGAAAAATCTTACTTAATCTAATTTCTTAGACAATGTAATAAAATTTATATGATTAAGTAATTTTTATTCTTTATTAAAGTCTTGGTTTCTAATGAGAAAAAATTAGTAAAATGGAACAAATGAAATTCGATATGACAATAAAGTAAAAAATTGTTTAAAAACTTATTTAATGTTATTCTATTTATAAATAACATGTTATTAAATTTGCAAATTTTTTACATATTTCAAATAGAGTAAATCACGTTTGTTAATTTACCTACTGTTTAATCCACAAATAATATTTATTATTATATTTTAAATAAATTCTTCGTTTAGAGTATAAAATTTTGAATTCAAAAGTCTTTGCCTAAAATATCTATTTCTTCAATGAAACCGGTAATTGTTGGCAATGTAATTAAGTTAAAATTTTTACGATAGATTTGCATTACAGTCAAATTTATGCATTATTCAATGCTTTCGCGTGAGCAGAAATTTTTAAAACTTTCTTATTCTAAAAGAAAGTACTAAAAAATTGATGAGTTTTTTCTTAAAACTGATTTTTATTTTGTTTAATCGACCAAAGAAAATTATCATTTTCGAAATCAAATTGTTTACGATTCATATACTTCTTATTGACTATAAAACGGTAGAAATTACGTTCAATGGACGGAAACTCGCTTAAAAATTGGTCACTGTTGAAGCGCAACAACCGTTTGCGTCGCTGACTCTTCTTAAAAATCGTATAAATTGTTAAGAATGTAAACAATGAAATCAAAAGTATTGCACAGCTGATCATCAAAGCTGCCTGTACGCCATTTGGTACTTCAGACTTCTGAAATATTAAAAAATCGTCTAGGGTTTTTGTGGTTGTCATTAAGGCTTCGTTGTTCGCTAAATTTTCTTCATCGAAAACTACTGCTTTACTTTCAGTTGAACCGATTAACGTGTTAGTTCTCACTTTTGTCGTAGCTGTGGTTGGACTTTCGGTTGTGGTTATCGATCTCATTACAGTTGCGTTGGCAGAAATGGTCGTGATGACGTTGTCAGGTTCAATTTGCGAAACTGTTTGACTTTCGTGAAAAAATCTAGACAAATGAACACTGCTAGAGCCACGTTCCCGATGCTCAATCAAGTCGTTAATTGTCATGTTAAGCTCTTTCAAAATTCGTATTAAATTAGCCCGTTTTCTGCTGTCATTGAACACTTCGTGGATTTCTTCACGGACCCTATCACTTAAGAATTGTGCATTTTGTAATAAGTTATCATTTTCCGAACGTTTCAGTTGAATGGTAACTCTCATTGGACCGTTATGAATTCGATGCTCATCATTTTCTAATTTTGGCTTCAGTGACAATCTATTTTTCCGAACCATACCTTTCGGTAAAATAATAATGGATCGATCAAAGTGCAGATCATCACTGAGCAAAGTTTTCATTTCAGCATCACTTTTTTTTAGAAATTCGATCAAAGTCAAGTTATGCTTTTGTAAAAATTCACTTAAACTAATCGAAGTTGATGACTTTTTCAATAACTGTTTTAAAACCTTGCCGCTTGGCAATTGACGCGTTGGTATGGGTTCAGACTGCGGCGACGTTTGTGGTACATTTGTTGAAGTAGCCATTTGATCAGTCAGAACTCGTCGTCTATTATAGCTTCGCAAGGAATTGATTTTATCGTCTTTTGAACTAGTCTCGTTCCAAACCTCTATGAAGTTTTCCTCGTTTAGTTGTGCCAATTTTCTCCTTTCCTTCGTTACGTATTTTTTGTTGGTCGTTGTCTCAATTTGATCTTCATTTTTAACCGGATTCGGCTCTGTTATTCCACTTTTCTAGCATTTATAAGAAATCGTTTAATTTTCACTGTAAATACATTTTTTAAACCTAAATAATTATGTAATCTTTTTATGTAATATAATTAAAGGCCCTTAGATTGTTTCTTTGACTTTTGCTCTTAACGACTAACCTAAAAACTTCCTATATGATTTATTTTCGTACAATTTATCTTAATTTATATATATATAAAGTGAAAATCATTTTCTCCTTATTATAACTATTATTTTTTTTACGGTGAAGTGTTATGATTCTATAAACGGAAAATTGTTAATTGACCAATTAACAAAGAACTACAATAAACACGTTTCGGTTGGAAGTCGAAAATTTACGTCTGAATCGAATTTTATTGTTTTCAAAGTAGTCTTATTTTAAAATTGTTATAATAAATGAAGAGAACATGATTAAGGAGTATTTTTAACAATGAAATTATATTCTTTCCAAATGAAAGTTTTTTTGGATTTTAATTAACCAAATTTATTCTCTTAATCTTTGTACATATAAGAAACGTGCTTAATATAGTTTTAAAAAATTAATTATTCTGTAAGCTAATATGTTTTTTAATATGTTTGATGTTACGCTCGTATTTTTATTTTTTAAGAACTTTTTTTTGACTTCATTGAAATTTTTAAAAACTTTTACTGTAGATAATGATAAAGTTACTCCAATTTCGCTCAATAAAAATAAGAGATGCGTCTTACTCATTTAAATAATATAAATTAAGAATAAATTAATTAAAATTACAAATTAAGAAGTCAAAAGTAATGTATTTAATGAATTAAAATTTAATTTTAGTTTATTGAATTGGAAAATGTTCTGTTTTAAAAATATGTTTTTGATTTTAGATTAACATATTTAAGCTTGTCATATCATTACAATACAAGTATTTTCTTTATTTAGAACTCAGCTGAAAATTGATCTTAATAAATCATATAGAGCTGTTATGATTACCAAATTATATCTCATAGTCAAATGCTAATTTCAAAAACTCAATTATTCTCATTTTTAGCTATTAGAAAATGAACAATCAAGAACTTATTTATAAGATCTCTTTTCTAACCATTAAAAATTTTAATTATTTGTTAATCATGAAATATTATGAAGATTTCATTGGATTGAATATTTTGCTGCTGGCTTTAAAACCTAATTCGCTAGCCACTATAATATTTTTAAAAAAAATTCTAAGCTTTCGCCTTTATTGAACAAAATTTGAATTTTAACACTAGATTTACGGACTGAGCCGATTTGACTCACTGAAAATTTGATTACAATTTATATATAAAATTTTAACATTATTTTTTTAAATAATATGATGGTTTTTAGTGAAATGATAAATTATATGTAAAAGTTGATTCCTCTTATTCCCAAACTCTTTCATATAAATTAATTTGAAACTTCTTTTTTACAAAAGCATTATTTTTTGTACGAATTAAACTATCTCATTAAAATAGTATATAATTAAAGATACGTAAATCTAGTGTTAATTGACAATATAAAATAAAATAAACTTAAAATAAAATAATTACTTTTTATTCTTAATCCAATTTAAACATAATCACTCATGTAAACTTTAAAATTTGAATTTTCAGAATTAGTAATATCAGTAACAAATGTAAAATATTAGCCTCATTTTAATAATAAAAATTAAATTTAATGATGAATCTAATTTCTAATGTTGAATTTGCGCTAATTATTAAATTTTTAATGTTTAATTTAAAAATATGTTACAAGTAAATTTAATTTCTTTGTTATTCTTTTCAAATAACATATGGATAGCTGAAAATGTTCAAGTATTCTAAACGAAAATTTAAAATTATTCTTCTATATTATTAAATATCAATATTTCTCGAGAAATTTTTATAATTAGTGTTAATGCGAAAATTAAACGATGGTCTTGAAAGTCAGACATAAGTTTTTTTATTATAAATAATATCGTAATATGTTTATTCGAATTGTGATTCATATTTTTAGAAAATTATTCAGAATAATTTCGACCTTTTACTCATAAATTAATTGCTTGCTATATTAAATATTTTAATTATGATTTCAATTTACTAGAAAAATATGATTTGGCTGTCAGTAAAAGAAATCGATTAATTAATAATGGAGGAAATTAAAAAGCTATTTAATTGATTTTATAAGCAATAAAATCTTTCTGTATAAATTATATAGGAAATAAATCAATTAGTCAAGCAATAGAATGAAAAGTTTTCCGATCTAAATTAGAAATTTCTTTTTTTCCCTTATAAGCAAAGAAAAATTGTGAACAATTTTTTAGAACTTTGTAAATATTCATACAGCATATTTTAAAAAGTTCTATGAAATAATACTTTTGCCTGCAGTTTGAATAAAAATATAAACGGAAATAAATGCGGAAAAATAAACTTACTGAATTACTATGTCGAAGAGTACTTTGTAAGAACTTTACATTTAAATTTAATACAAATATAGTGATTAACCAAAACACTATATTCATAATTTATATTATCATTATATTTGATTTGACCGATATCGAACTAAAGTTGAATGTAAACAGTATTTGTCGTTCGCAAATCAGTTGTAACTGAACTTCGGCACTCTCTCTAGTACTGTTTTTCACATATGAATGCGTTTTTAGCCGTCTTTTTAAGTCTTTTTAATAACGAGCAACTATAGTAGTAGCAGTGGTAGTAGTAACAGCATGGCTTTGGTTACAGTGTTGAAAACCTTTCACTAAACTTGATTTTTTAAACCAAGAAACAATTTTTTGACAACTTTTTTACTTATTTTATTATTAAAATTTCAATCATTTATTAACAAGTTAATTTAATTTTGTACTTGATTCCTGAATGTGGTAGATTTTGTCTGCATTTAGATTGAAATCTGGACTTTACAATTTTCACAAATAGAAAGTAATCAGTAAAGAAAATTTTTGCTCTACAAATCTAGAATTTTCATCATAAATTTTCCCGTATCCAAACACGAAATGAACTCATTTCGAATTTTGAACAAAATGGAAAGTTATTTTTTTAAAAAGAAGAAAAATTGATTCAATTTTTTTTTTCGAGAAAATTTAATGCAAAAACTTTCACTTTCAGATACGAAATTATCATTGTTGTTCCAATAGCTAAGCGTATGTTAGTGATATCCCTTTGAAGCTTTTCTCAATTAGACTCATTATTCTAAGTCTTGAGAGATTTTTATATTGAATCGTTTTTGATATAAGTTTTTTTTACATTTAATTATCTTTTTGTTCTTATTCTTGTTAAAATGAAAGTTTTAATTGTTTCAATTAATAGTATTATGCATGAGGCAAAAAACTGTTTAATGTTTTCTGAAATGTTCAAAAATGATTTTCCAGTTGGGCTGTTTCTACTGTTATGTGTCGAGAAAATGTTCTGAACAGTCCAAATGGTCGTTTTACCACTTTGATTCCCTTTTGGGATTTTTGTAATCATCAGGATGGCTATGTATTTAAATTTAAATCAAGCTTTTTTTATTCGATTTCAATGCTTCTCCAATTCATAAATTTTTAAGTGTTTTCTTACAATAATCACTTTCTCAAGAGACTTCTTAAATTTTATGTTCACCTTTGCAATAGAATTTGGATATTTATCACTTGATAACAGCGATGCTTTATGTAAGGAGAAATAACTAATTGTTTATTACAGCGTACACTTTTTATAAGTGTATTGTTATTATAAACCTGCCAACCAAATGTGATAATAAAGTGAGAGTGATATCACTGTGAGATCACTGTGAGATCACTGTGAGAATCGCTGTGTTCTCACAATGAGCGTTGAATAACTCCTTACAGTGATATTACTGTGATTGTGATGTTCACATTTGTGAGCTCACAGTAATATCACTGTGAAAATAAATGGTTGCCCCCCTACCAACCATTCCACAAAATGAAAATTTTGCATTTTGAATTTTTGCAATCTAATCAAGTATCAGTTTAAATAGCAAAAAACACCATTAAAATATTTTTACCCACTCTAATCGATATTATAAAAGGTCACAAATTTTAATTCCGACTTTTAATTAAAACTTAAAAAATTTTTTTTCAATTTCAAAATTATAAAAATTTTTCATATATTTGGCAACTATGTTTTTTTCATGTTGAATGTCGCTACAGTACTTCTATTATTCAGAAAATACGACAGCACTTTACATCGGATCCATGTGTACTTTATTTTTCCAAGCTTTACTTTAAAAATTTATATTTCAGAAACCGCATGTCGGAAAAAAAATTTCGTACTCAATATTTAATTAAAAACTTATATTTTATGATAAATTTATAGTATTTTCACTAATGATTTTAAATCGGGAGTAAAGGAAGAAAACATTTTTTTAAATCACGAAAAAACTTGATTTCTTGCCATTTTTTCGCACTTAAAAATTAAATACTCTCAACCTATTAAGATTTTTTTTGATGAAACTTCAGACTTAAACGGTACATATTGAGCCCTTCTATTTTTTGAGATATTTTTGAAGCTTCCAGGTCCACATACCTGTGAATTATAAATTTTTAAATACTGAAATTCGCTTTCGCTCTGTATCTCAAAAATTTGATGTGATGTGAAAAATCTAATACGGTTTTAGATATCACAAGACCAACATCATTCATAATTTCATTTCAGTTTTCAATCAATCAGTTTAGTGTTTAACAGTGTTATTTGTGGCTCTCGATAAATGTACCCAAGTTCACTTTTCACTTCTGTGATATTATATTTTAAAGAATTATTATCGTTCTGTATGTGTTTCATAATGTCTTTGAAATTATTGACGTTAAATATGAAGAACTAAGTGAAACGCGTTGAAAATTTTTGAACGTCCAATTGATTAAATAATTACATTTTTTGTAAAAAAAAATCTATTACCATTTTTCCACACGTTTGAAATATGTATTTAATTACGGCTCGTAAAGTATTTCAAATTTCGAAAAATGACTCAGACTTTAAAGAACCTGTCCACCCCTATTATACACTCCATGAAAATAAAAATATTTGATCTGTAAAAATTGATCGATTTTTAAAATTTATTTTTGGTTTTTGTTAAAAATATTACAATATTTTTTAAGTTTTTGTATAAAAAATAATATAAATAAATTTAAATTTAATTTAATTGGTGAAATATAACCAGAAGATGATAATTGAACTTAAAATCGGTTGCTTTCAATTTTCTGATTTAAGACATTAAGAATTTAGGAATTTTTCGAGAAAATATTTATTTTGAAGGCAAGACTAAGTTTTATTTCGAACGATTACAACTTTATATATTACAGATACAAATTAAAAAATAATACTGTAAATGTTACATAAAAGAAATAAAAATAATCAGTTATCTAGATGGATTACATCATTGTACTCTATAAATTCTTAAATTTATTATCAGTAAATTCCAAACGATAAGTTTTCCGTAAGCAAATTTTTCGATTTCACTTTTATGTTTATTAAAACATCCTTAAGGACTTTACGATAGCGGTTTGATTTCTTCGAGACTTTTTAAATTTTCTGGGTGTAATATGACTTCAAAGGTCTCTATTCTTTTTTTGAAGTAAAATATAATTAAATTGTTTGAAATTTTAACTTTAAATTTTACTTTAGTCACTTCCAATTTTTCAAATGTTTTTGAGAAGCATTGTAATCCCTTAATATTGTTTTACATATTGAATTTAATATATAAAAAAACATGAGAAGATTACAACTGATTATAATTATGAGGCAAAATGTTGTGACTGTTTTGCAATGAAAACGTTTCAACCAAATCAACAAATATTTATTTTTTATGGAAAGCGTACAAATGCCGAATTTTTTTTTACATAATGGGTATTTAAGTTTACATAACATATATTCTAAAAGGCAGCAACATACATTCTCAAGTTGTTTTTTAAATTTTAAAATTTATTCAATAAATGTTTATAGGAAAATAATGTTTTATCGGAAAAATATATCCATTCAATTCTAGAAAACTAATAAATCAAAAATATTAAAAAATGATCTTTTTCATTTTTTTTTTTTTGAAAAAAAACTTACATATATTGTATTTAGAAAACAAATATCAGTTGCAAAATTTTGAGTAAAATTTAATTGGTAGGCAATTTCAAACACAGCAAGATTATTTTACATCATTTTAATCAGATTATATATTAAGTACGAAAATTTTTTAGATTAATTTTATAAAACTAATTAAAAGCGATTAAACCATAAACTCATTATGCAAAAACTAAATTTAATATCAAGCGATATAAATTTATATGAAATTAATGTAGTTATAATTATATAATTTGAAAACAGAACTTATATTACTTTTACAATGGATATATTTTTCTTTAAAAAAAGCGTAGAAAAAAAAACAAATAATAGAATTCATAATTTTATGTAGTTATGTATAAATTTTTACTAATAAAGACTTGTAACAGCGATACCCAACCTACGGCTCGCGGGCCGGATCCCGCCCGCAAGCGAGCTGACGCTAAGTTCGTATTTTTGTAAAATATATAAAAAAATTATAAAACATATTCATAATAAAAATCAAAAATTTTTACTTTTTTTATGTACATCAATATTTTTAGAGTCTGTGATGATCTTATAATAGTTCAATTTTGCAGCAATTTTCAGAACAAATATTTAATTTAATTCTAATCGCACATTAATTTAAAAACGTATTATTTTCATTTTATTTACAAATATTTTTTGGAAAAAAAACGAATCAGCACAAAAATATTTATGAATTTATTAAAAATGTTGCATTTTTTTAAATCAAAGGTGTCGCTAAAATACAAAATTATAAAAAATACGGCCCGCAAGATCTTATGCCATGTTGAATCTGGCCCGCGAGCAAAAAACGCTTGGGTACCACTTACTTATAAAATGTCAAAATGGACCACAATTTCGAAATTTAATGTATTTTTTAAAAAGCAAATTACAGTTAATGCATTTAATACTAAATTGATAAATAATCATCGAAACAGTGTGTTCATTAATAACACAATTATAAAATTAAAAAAAAAGAGAGAAGAAAATAATAAAATTCTTTCTGCCTTTTAGGATATTTATTATAATCAAGTTTTTATACGATAAGAAAAGCTTTGAAAAGAATTTTTGATAAACTAATTTTATAAAAATAAAAGATGGATACATAAATTTTCCTATAATAGTTATAAATGTTTTAAAATACTTTAAACTTTTATTAAAATTGAAAAATTTATTCTTAATTTAAAATGCATAAAATCTTATTTATAAGAAATGATCTGTTAAGGTTGAATCTTTATACATTAGCTTTTATGTTATTAATATGTTTCAAGCGTATTTGAGTACTTCTTATACATTACATTTGTATTTCGGCATTATGTTTTACGTTTTCTGGCACTATTTACACATACTAATAAATGTAAATAGCATTTAAAAAACGTAAAACGTAAGCCCGAAATGTAATTTCAATGCATAAGAAGTACTTACAATACGTTTGAAACATTTTAATAATATACAAACTAATAGCATATTTTTGATTAAATGATGATGATTCTGATTTTGACTCTTTAGACATTTTTTTAGACTTGTTTAATGCTCGATAACTAGATTTATACTGACTTTATTTTAATCGATATAAAACAAAACAATAATTCAAGGTTCATCACCATGCATAAAAGTATAAAAACATAATAACATAGCAATTCACTCTTAATGCATCGTTTAGATACATATAAAAATTTGCATCCTTTGGGGAGGTAATTAAAAATTACTCCGTTTTTTAAAATTACTTTAGATTTTCGAAATTTTTTTCTAGTTAAAATACTAAAAATGTTTCTTTGAAATAGAATAAGGAAGGGAATATTTAAAAATACATTAATCAATATCAATGCTTAAATGAGTGAGTATTATATACATTTTTAAAATTATACTATTTAGAATTGATATCGTTAGAATTTGTTTTACATATAAACTTAAACTATAGCTAGTAAGGCCTATAATTGATTAAAGATCTCGTTCCAAAAAAAAAAATGAAATAACAAATTGTAGTTCACCTTTGCTTTAGTAAAATCGCTTTTATTGTATAAAAACACATCTTACATATAATTTAATGACAATTGAATTATTTCAAAGATTTGTCTACGAAAATAACAAGTACGACTCATATTTACTGAATTTTACATTGAACACGACTGATAAGCTACGTGATAAAAAACTGACTTTATTTGAGAAAGTATTTGGTACAAAAGACTGCTTTAAGTATCAACTAAAACTTGATCAAAAGCAAAATTCGGAATTACACAAATTTTTACGAATTTTCACATCTGATCATGAAAGTATTATTGAATCATTTGCCTTATTATTTCTTAATAATGTTTTTAAGGTGAATTATTGAAAATTGATGATAACGATGATTTTACACCAATTGATTCGAAATCAAAGTCATATTTAAAAACTCGTTTAAATGTCTCCTTAAAGTTATATGAGGATATCAAAATTGATTCAGATTCGTCTTGTTGTAAGAAATTAATTCAGCAATTTTTATTAAGTGAAAAACAGTTTTTACAAAAGTGTATCGATGCTTATTCATAAAATAAAACAAATATAACAAATTACTAAAAAAAGTATTAATTTTTTTTTGCTAGCAAGTTTTCATTTGTTATCATTTGCATTTCTTGAAATCTTTCAGAAATTCTTTGATTCAACTTTAGAAATTTTTCCAAACAGTTGTTTCCACAATTCTCCTTAGAAAAAAAAAATTGATGAACAAAATATATTGATATTTTTCGTGCAATGACTTATTATTATAAATACATATTATTTAAATGTTTAAGGAAAAATATTTTAATGTATATTGAGGTGAAAGTCCTAGGGGAGATATGGCGAATCTATGAAGTGTAATATTACTATTATGTCTAACCTGCTTGACCAAATATCACAACATCGCAAACCT
>AGDA01001511.1:0-18972 GCA_000281935.1 Mengenilla moldrzyki | reverse complement strand
TATATTTTTTTAATATTTTATGATTTTTCGTTTTGATTTTTTATCAAATAAAATCATTATAAATAATTTAATAGCTTATTTTATATTTTTAGCAGAGTTTGCAATGTTTTTTCATAACACTTATTATTACTTACATATTACCCTATTTGACTACGTGGTATCCATAATTTTCATTATATAACAAATTATAAGGAATTGAATGCTACAAGAATTATATTGTTGTTACATAAAAAAAGCTAGTACTGAATTTTTTATTTATTACAGTTTTTTAAAAATAGATATAATACATATTTTGTAACATAGTAACATAGCTATTATATAAATGTAATATATATTTTATAATTTGCATTTTCATGATAGAGCTGATCAAGAGAGGCGTCAATATTGTTTGCGCTTTTTATAAATTGTTTTATAGCTGCTTCTAAACAATAGGAGGAATATGTAAATGACATATTGTTTACACAAAAAATCATTTAAAAATATGTCAAAGATAGCTGTTTCAACATCTGGCAAAAAGTTTTTAAATATGTTTTGCAGTTAGAAAATTAACATGTTTAAAAACCTTAAGAACAACGTATGTATCAACGTGTATGCAATATTATAAATATGTTTTGGTATATTGGGTGATAAATCAACAGCTTGTGGCAAATTCTAAGTTTGTTATTTACTCATAAATTAAATTTGTTTCCAAAAAGACTTCTAAAATTAGTATTAAAATTTTTTAAATTTCCTGTTTCAATGTAGCCTGTAAATTCTTATGTAACAATTTATGAAGTATTGAATATAAATAAGAAATGAATAGATCCTTGGTCTATATAAAAGGCATTATTTCAGTGAATGATGACCGAGAAAAAAAGTTTGATAGAAAAAGAAGCACCTTGATTATTAAGTATCAAAGTGTTGACTGAATTCTTGACTAATTTCAAGAACATAGTCAAGCAACCTTTTTTCTAGGTGATTGAAATCGACTTACAAAGCCGCACCAGCGTTGCAGAAAAGACTGTCTTAAGCCAACAAACAAGTTAAAGTCCTCGGAACTGTGATGCACCTGATGCTGAGCCCATAAAATATGCACTTCTGTGAAAAGTATATTTGTTGTTTTCGCACTGAAAGTTTAAAAAATATCAATACCGTGACAAGCTCGATGCACCCAATAGTAGCAAAAGTCAACAGCGATCACGGCCGCGTACCAATTCAATGAACCGGACAATTCGTTCGGATTCCACAAGCGGTAATTTTCATAAAGATAGACGTACAAATAGCCTTCGTAGCCACGAAATAGTAACCGACCGCATTCCTCGATTATACCACTAGAGAAACTGGTCACGGTGTCATTAAGTCGCACCAAGGGCTTCCGTTGCATCCATCGAATTACGTTTTCCAGCAAGACAAACAGAAAGAAATATGGCCAGATTTGTATGAAGCTATTGATCGGGACCCGGTTACTAAACACGACATCGTTTAAGAACTCGGAGTCGAAAACCGTTACCTTTTGATCCACTAATATTGACACGTTTATTGAGAAGAATGATTTTTGTGACATAGCTTTTGGAACGTATAGCACTTAGGATATGACCGATGCACAGTGCACAATGCACGTTATCGCCGTTACCGTTTAAATAATTGTTCACTTTATAGCTGCTGCACACTTAGCATAAAAGTGACCTTTTGCTATTTTTAGCGGATCACGATGTGAAAACAATGCCGTGCATTTGGCGTTGACGCGAAAATCGTAGTGAAAATACCGGTTGAAATTTTCACGCTTTTATAGCAACAATCACTGGTACATGTACCAATACCAGTATCAAAAATGCTAATTTGCCACGTATTTATTAACAGTAATCAACAAGTATATAAGTAAATAAAAGTTGTACGTACTTCTTGCTGACTTTCCTGACGTAGTTACCATTGAGGAGAAAAATTTAGTCATTTAGTCATTTTATATTTTCCAAATTTACTATTTAGTTTATAATTAGTAAAATTTTACCAAACCTTCCCAAAATAATTAGTTAAATACTTAAATGTGTAAGAAGAGTTTTGCACTTATGAATGTTAAATTTAACACAAAGCTCTAAACTGCCACTAAAAATGATTAATATGAAATTACTGTCTAGTCTCGCTTTACTATATTGTATTCATAGTTTTACTTATTTAATCACTATGTAACGAGATTTACGTTAGAAAAGTTATATTACTATTATATAATAAAGCTAGAGTTACAAATATCTAGTTACTAAAATAAAAAAAGTTTCTAAAGTAAGTATGATATATTTTTTTAAAATTTTGTAATAAGAAAAAAGTTAGTTAATTAAACATGTTAGTATTAAAGTAACGTTACTGTTATATAAGTGTGATATAAGTTAAATAATAAACAGATTAAGCTAAGTGTTATTTTTAACAATTGATTAATCTGTTATAGTTATTTGAAGTCATTTAGTTCAAAAAACGATTTATTTTATATTGTTTGAATATCCGAAATATTCATCATTATAACATATGATAGTGGTGTAAAGGAAATCATAGTTGATACTTTTTTTTTACATTTATAAGCGTATAGAGAAAGTTTCATTTTAAAAACATTCATTTTCATATTATTTGAAATTAATTACTTTACTCGTGAGAGCTGATCATAGTATTTTGGAAAGAGATCATCATTTTTACTGCTTTCTTAGAAAGTGACCCTGGTCTTTTACATTGTAAGTTATTTTTTGTTGAATACGCAATTCCGATTGATTTATTAAATTTGTGCTCTTCATATAAACAAGGAATTACCCAAATTCGATTTATGTAATATAGAGTTTTTCTTACATCACTTTTCCATTCATAGTTTGAAGAAAATTCGCAATGCTAATTGCTAATTTATTTAAATAGTTTCTAATTAATTTCCAATAATATTATTTACTCAAATAATCTGCTTTAGCTTATTATTGTTTACAAGAACTAAAAAGTTTATTTTAAAAAGCAGTTTTTGTAAAAGTTGTTCATATTGAAACATCAATTTATGACTTCCTTTAATTCATTTTAACCTACACGTTTCATTGTTGTATAAATATTATTAGCCTTTTTTAAAGTTTTTCACTTTTAATAAAAAGCAATAATAAATAAAAATGTAGTACATTTAAATACACACACTGCAAATTATTCGGATCGAGTTTACTTTATGCACACAATAAATAAAATCCTTAAAATACAACGTTATTAATTTCGAATTTATATGTACGATTTTCAAAATACACCAATCGAATTCATTAAACAATTTATTGAACTTAAACAATATTTTATTTTCAAGTCTATTAATTTAAAAAACAACGTAATTTAAATAAAATACTCTTAAATTTATGAAAAAAGTATAAACATGTTTGAATTTGTGAGAACAGCAGTTGCATTAATTGAAAAAGAAACAATGCAAATAATCATGAAACACTTATATTAATCTCCATCAAATATCAATCGGACAGAACACACTGGACTGCCATTTTGTCATTTTTCATCAACCAAAAGGCATTTAGATTTTTTCATACGTTTTCTAGTAGTAACAAAATCATTAAAATTGATAATTACACTGAGAGAAATGGATTGTAAAAAACAGGATAGCAATAGAGTTTTATTGCTACAGGCATAGTCTACTTCAGTGTAACTATCCGTCTATTAATGCTAACAATTATACACTACGATAAATAATATGGATAGTAGTGCTAACAATACCCGATCTTTATCCTTTATACAAATATCTATTTTTATCAATACATGTAAACTATTTTCTCTTATGGAGATACGAGTGTGAAATTCCACATCATTAAGAAACTCCACAGCTGTATAACATTGAAAGTGTGATATCCCATATAGTACAAACGGTTTATTAGATGATCTAAATTTCCGTTATTCTCAATTTTTTAATAAATAAAACTATTGTACGTATAATATTTGCAATTTTAACCAAAAATTTATATAGTAGAAATTTTAATGTAATTATATGATGTTTATACATATAATAGATGAATTTTACATACATAATTCACAGAGCTAAACTTAGACTGATTATTCATGATAGTTTTTAAATATTATACGTTTAAAATACTGATTAAAACATGTCAAAAGTTGTCTCACAACTTTATAATTTTTAGTAAGAAAAGCAACGTTTATTATACGATTAATGTTTAAAAAATGGTGAAAACACATTTAATAAAGGATAATGTATAATTTTGGCTATACATAATAAATTAGTGTTTACAACGCCACCAAATTATATCATTATCACCTTCAACTAATCATCACGTTTAATTTGTTGACAATAAAAATTAAAAAATCTAATTTTTTAAACATTAATTACAATTTGAATCAACTTATTCACCGACTGCTATTTTACGATTCTCATTAATTTTTAAATGTTTTAAAGAAATCAGTTAATCAATTAAACGAAGGAATTAAACATAAAAATTTTACAATCAAAGATACAAGAAAATAGCTGCAATTTCATTTATCGAAATAATAAATAATCTTATTTTTTTCACTGGAATCAAATTGCCTCAAACATTAACCGTTACAAAATGAATTTAAAAAACAGAGCCCTCAATATTGAAGAAATAAAGTAACTAAAAAGTGCATTTCTGGAACAAAGAAAGTCGCAAAATAAACTTATCTTTGCAATTCCATTTCGAAATCTGCATTGATCGGAAGCTGACAGCCGACGTGTTGAATTGTGCAACGTGCTAAAAAGCAGCCGAATTGCAGACATTTTTCTGTTGGCTTCGAATTTGAAAACGCTACCAGAAATCCGGCGGTGAACGCGTCACCGGCTCCAGTAGTATCCACAATTAACTTAGAACTTAATTCCGGTACTGGTAAGTTTATTACTTTGCTATCTTCGTACACGCATAAGATATTTTCCGGCCCATTGGTAACGACAACAATTTTGCCGTTCTTCATCCGATTCAGCTCAATTGCGAATTCGTGCAGATTCGCACATTCATCGCCTATATTTTTTCGATAAGCTTCATACTCATCTCGATTGCCGAACAAAATGTCAGCAGCATTCACGTAAAATCTAAAGAAATTAAAGATCCGCTTAAGAAATTTAAAAATTCACGGGTAAACAAGAAAAGAATTGACCAATTAGAATAATAGTTTTTATGCCAAAATATAATTAAAAATTAAATGTTTTAAAAACGTGTTTTAAACGTATTTTATAATAGATTTATATATTACTTTAATATTAAAAACCATTGTTACTCAAAATTGTTTCAAATGTTTTTTAAAACTTTTTTAAATAATTTAATAGTTTATTAAAATTGCCTTTACCGTTGTATCAAAATGTTTTTATGACACTCTTTAAAGATGTTTCGAAACATATTTCCAATATTGTTTTTATATTTTTTTTTATTATGATTTATTTTTGATAATATTTTTCATAGATTTTTAACAATGTTTTTATCATGTGACTCTCCTGCTATTTTTATTTTGTGTTATGGTTTTATAACAATTTTTAAAATAAATATATATTAAAGTCATAAATCATTTTCTTTCTAAATTCTATTTATTTGATCCTAACTGTTTAATAAATTTCGTTTAGACTTTTATTTTACTTTGAACTTTATTAAATTAATAATAACTAGAGGTGGGTTTTCTAGCATTTGCTAATTTTTTGCTATTGTTAATTTATTAATACTTGTTAAAGATGACCACCAAGTACATTGATTCGATTTCTTATAACATATTTTTAAAGTGCTCTTTTGTGCTATTTTTATTCAATGCTCTTTTTGCTGCTTTTTTGTTATCTTTTTGTTTTGTTATTATTATGCTATTTTTATTTAAATTTATAGATAAATAATAAAAAATAAATAAAAAAAATTAGACTCAAGGAAACTAAAAATATTAAGTTTCTTACTACAGAATTAGTAAATTTAGTGAACCTGATTCTTCTTTCTGAAATTGAAAAGTGCGGAAACGATGATACTAACCCAAGTACCAAATTTTAAGGTTTCTCAAATATATATATATATTTCTATTCGAATTGTTACCTTAAACGATCTCCTGCTTTTTCAGTATTATATAAATATGCACCGCTTAAATTAAATGCAAACGTGATTCCATTTTGGACACATATTTTATGAACATTACGTCCAATTTCATCATGTTTCCATATGAAAAATGCTTCCATATAAATGACTTTAGATTTTGGCACTTTAAGTTTGAAGTCCGATAAACGATTCAATTGTCCCAGTTCCATTGCTTCTGAAGCGCCTACATGAGCTATAAGTGACCGTTTTGATCCATTGATTAGTGCTAAGCATGTTCCAGTGGGACAATTAGGTATTTTTATCAAACTGTAGTGAAAGAAATTAAACTGTTAATACTTTATAAATAGATAAATGGTATTTGTTTTATTAGAATATGAATATTCACTTTTTTTTAAATAAAAATTATTTATTTAAAGTATCTGGTACAAAGTATGTTATTTATCATATTAATCATTACTATTCAACTTTCAAGATAGATCTACTTAAAAATTTTTTATTTCTTCTAAAAAAAATATTGTGATTTTAACACGTTATATATTTATATATATATATATATGGCGTGTACCACCATTGGCTTACATACAGTGCTTTCATCTGGTGGTGCGAACTTCTGATGGTACACATGTAGTTTCCTCAAAACGGAAAACATTATAAAAACAAATAAGTACCGGCAGATGAAAAAACAACAAAAAACATGTGCCGAGTAGAAGTGTTAAGATTAGTAAATCTTTATACCTTTTTGATCTTATTAGATAAGAAATGGTGATTATAAAAAGTATTTAATATTGCCACTTTCTAAAATCAAAAGGAAAAGATTTCGCTTTAGTAATAAGTAAAAAAAAAGTTTTGAGTTATGTGAATTTGCATCAACAGATGCGAATGTGTTAAATTGCTTTTTAATTTACTTTTGTTAAAATTTCTTATTATCATGTTTATGAATTTCAGCGATTTCAAAAATTGGCTTCAATAAATTATTTAAATATATAATTAGACGTTTCAACTGGCATTATTAAGGTGTGTAATTAATCACAATTGTGCGAAAAACTTTCAGTATAAAGGTTGTTTTTAATTACTTGTTTTTTCAATATTAACTCAATATTGTTTACGAGTAATTCAAAATTGTATTAATGTTTTTTATGTAAGTTTGTGATTAAAAATTTAACGCAATATGTTAATATAATATTAAATAATATTATTGTATAAATGAGTTAAGCAAAACGTATAGTGATATTCACTAAAGTTACTTTTTTGATAATCTTTTATTCCTTAAAACGTATATGCGCAACGTAAATTAAGCAATAATAAATTTCATGGTAAACAATCTTATGTCTGCTAAAAATATTTTATTAAACTTTTTATTTACTTTAACTGGATTTTTAAGTGTCTTAAGGCTTCTTTAATCCATTGACCTTTAGCATCCTCTCCAACAACTCCGAAAAACATTGTGCAATTTTCCTGATTTCGAACGGTTTGAATTAATCGTATTGTATTCAGTGCACAGCCACCCGGACTTAATTTCTTTACAGAAACATACCTAAAAATGAATGCGTATTTTGACGATCTCTTACATCAGGTTTTTTTTTGTAAAATTCGCAGTGAACATTTTATCAGTTTTAGTAAGCAGAATTTAATATAAAAAAATTTATGTTTACTTTATACTTTTTACAATTTGTTTGCTAAAGTAAAAAAATATTTTAGAATTATTTAGGGTATAATTTTTATATTCCATTTTTTTATACCTTTTGAAAAATTAACTGCATATATACATAAGGGAAAATGAAATATCTAAGGTAACTTGTTAGAAAGCTGTAATAAATTTTTCAAATTGTATGATTTGCTTGAATTAAATTACTGACTCAAAGTTTATATAATGAACTCAATGGCAGTTAAGATTTGAATTTTATTTTGCTTGTTTTTTTTTTGTTACAAAAACTCCTTATTAAAGTTTTCGGTGTAATAGGACAAACCCCTAATTCCTATCGCAGTGTAAAAACGCGGTCCCCGATGTTCTCCAATTGATAACTAAAACTCCAATCATCTTCGTCAGAGAGAGAGAGAGAGCAAACCAGTGATCGCGCAAACTCGCTAGCGCGTAATTAATTAAAAGAATTAGGTACAAAGATTGCTCATAACGTCGCCTAACTAGTATCCATCCAAAGTACATCCCATTAACGAAATTTCACTAATTATTGAGCCATCAGTCGCCGACTTATTTTAATAATGACATAGGAAACGCGTAACTTCGCCGTTATCAATTTGCTAACTTGCGGCGCTAAATTATCATTTGGCCAATCGTCTAGTCTAAAATCCCATCAACGGGATGTAATGACATTACGTTGTGCTTTTGTTATGATTTTATAAAATTACCCAACTAGAACAAGGGGTTCGGTTCGTTGATTCCATGGTACAGTAATTGTACCGAATATCGACCACTAGCAATTCATATCGCCTTTGATCTCAGAGAAATGCTCATATTTGCCGACATTTCAGCAATAATAATGCCCTTTTTATTGATGTCCCTGAGCGACATTATTTCTCAGGGCTGCTGTTTTGTCACGAGGAACAGACCTCGGCTTTAAGTCTAAGTTTGGAATGCCGTGTGGCATATCGGTGGAATCTTTTTTGCCTAGGGACACTAAATCTGGTCGCCCCATTCGACGTTGGAGGCTTTTGTCTCAGGACGTCAATTCTGGTCGCCCTACGCAAATCAAGAACCGTAATATAATAGTAACTGCTTACTTTAGTCGAGAAAAGTTCGTATTCTCTTTTACCTTGACATACAAACCATTAAGGTTAATTTCACAATAGCAAGAGCCGTACTAGCACACTGTCTGTGGTAATAATTTAGTGGTATTGTCGGGATTAAATCGGAGTGATTTCCCATCAAAAATAGTCTCTTAGAGCTCAATTAGAGCTAAAGAAAGCTTCCAACAGAATTATGTAAAACTGCATTAAAATTAATACTTACCTGTCAAAGATTTCTATGCGAATCAAGGTTACCAGAGTTCTGAAATGACTATAGTTGGGGCTCCAAAATCTCGGAAGGCGTTGGGGTCCATCTGAAACAATTAGGTGGAGCTCTAAAACCCTAAAAGGCGATGGTACCCATCTAAGATGAGTATAGTTGGGGCTTCAAAACCTCGGAAGGCGATGGTGCCCATCTGAAAAATTAAATTAGAGCTCAAAAAAAACCTTAACCTAACTCTCAGACAGCTGCTAGCAAATAACTAAAATATTATTTTTCCGGAATAAAATATTCATTCTCCACTTTAAAAATAAAATTGAATAATTTTACATACCGGAATAGTTTTGAAAACAATCTATAAAAAAAACTAAAATTAGAAACAGAGTTTCTAATTTTTTAAGTTGCTGAGTTAAAAACTTGAAAAAATAATGATCCGAAAGCCTGTTTGACATGGGCTAATATAATTATAAATTCCCCCATTTCGCAATTAAAACACATAAAAATTTCTCCTATACCGTGAAAGCTTCGAAAATAATTGAAACAGTGGCAAAGATTTATTTCTTAAATTGTTTAGCTGGAAAATTGGAAAGAAACATCCTCGAAATTACCGAAGTCGCGATTTTTATAGTCAAGAATCCCCTCACTCTAAAGTTAATATTTTGGAAATGTTTGGGGAACCAATGAAATTTTCGCATTTTCCAAATTCGATCTAAAAAGATCGATGAGTTGTGAAAATGCGAAATTTCGAGTCGCGATTTAATTCGCAACCGAAGTCACGCAATCACATTTAAATAAAATTTTTGCGATCACTGGCTCTCCAATTTCAGAAGAAGCCAGTTGGGTTTTTCATAAAAAGGAAATTTTTTTTAGTACCTTTGAAAGACACCTTGGTGAGAAGATTTCTTCGCCCGAAAATTATTTGGGAGAACAACGAACTCCTGGGATAATAAAACCATTTTTTTACAGGAAGAAAGTTTGAATTTTTATTATAAGAAGAAAGATTTATTTTCTCCACATAATAGAAACATATTTTTATTCCAAATAAAACATTTTAATAAACATTAAAGTTAAATTTTGTTCACGTTCTGATAGTTTATAAATAAAGCATATTATACTTTTTTTATGTTTGTTTCGTTTCTAATTCACATTTCTATTTTATTCTTATATTGCGTGAGATATATTGACTGGGTCATAGACACAGTTATCTTAGGCCGTACGTGAGCTGCAAAATTGACGCTCTAGTTTAAACTAACAATCTTTACCAGTTTCGAAAAAAGTAAAGTGCACCAAGGTGGAGTCTTTTCTCGAATATGATAAATTATTTTTTGAAGACAACTTTAATATAAAATCCCAGTTATACATAGCATTAATACTTTTTGTTCAAAATTAATATAGACCTAGTGCTTATTATCATTATTTGTAAAATACAAAAGATTAGGAAAGTTTTGAATTTTAGTTTTATTTATTAAAGTTGTTCAAGTAATTTCTGTTAAAAAAATATATTTTTCCATTTTTCGAAACCAATTTTCATTTTTGTCCGCCATATTTATAAGAATATAAAGGTTTAAATATTTAGATATATAGATCTTTGAGTCTTGTGATGACGATGATGGTATACTGCGAAATTTTCTTGTGACTCTTTGTAGTATCTTCTTACTTATCAATTTCTGATTCGATAGCTTTCAGGTTGTCAGCATCGACTTCTTTTTGACCATCGATATCCAACTGAAATTTCTTGTAAAATGACTCGGGAATTTGTTCCGCTCGAATACTAATGTCGAGTAATACGTTGCCGAAACCAGTCACTAGAGTCATCATGTACCTGCTGTTAAAAATACGCATTTAGCGACAAATGTTTAAAGCATATTTCACTATATTACTATCAAATTTGGGCGTCGTTAATAACTGTTTAATGCGTGTACAAATTAAACAAAGTTCTTTTTAACTTTTTCTTCGTACAGTTGAAGTTCAGTAAAATGAGCGAAGATAACGATTTTTGTATTTTAAACGCTTCAGAGGTATTGTTCATTTTTTATTCACATCGTACAATAAATAACATATTTTTTTGTGTTGTTGTTATTTTTTTGAAAAAAAAGACAGATGTATTCTTTCCTTCGGACCCAAAAGCTTTGGAACATAAAGAGAATATGGAAATTGTTGATTTGAGTCAAAAAATAATAAGTTAATTATTTTTTATTAATTTGAAACATGAATTTTTGTTTTTAAAACTCTACAGTAAAAATACATTATTTTCTTGCATTAAAAATTTTAATTTTCAATATTATAAATATTGACTTAACCTCAACGTTCAAAAATTTTACGAAAGTATTCTTTTGAGCTTAAAAGAAATTAAATACTAGATAAATTTATTTAAATTTTTTTACAGTCAAATACATAATTAACAAAAAACGTGTTCTGTTATTTATAAGCTATTTTTTAATATAGTGTTTAGTAGAAAATTCAATAAAGAGAAACTGTTAGACTTTCTATGTTAACAGTTTTGTTATTTAGTCAAAATTAATTACAAATGACTAACTGAAATCAACCTATCTAATATATATATTTAAACCATCATATTTTTGGCTCTGACATTGCATTTGATATCGACTTGCGTTGAAGTTTGTAAAATATCAATAATTTATAATTTTAGTCAATTTAGAAAAGTGAGTCCAGAGTTTTTTGACCAACGGATTAACTTTTACAAACCCCTAAATAAAAAGCTACTTATTTATCTATTTTAAGCCATACTTGATTGATAGAGTTAGCTTTCTACCACTGTAGTCAAATGGCTTATTGTATTTCTAGCAACTGGGTAATTCAGTCAGACAATTGCGTATAAGTTACAAGATCAAGCGGTAGTCCAATAATCAATGACTCGCCTGAGATTTTTCGATTTGAGGTTACTTATTCTCCTAGATTTCAATATGTGGCATTGTAGTATAAAATAGAGGATATTTTCTTTTACGACTTCACACTATTACATAGTATCTTTTTTTTAAAAGACCTTCTATAGATTACTTGAAACTACAGTGCCTGATTAAATGTCCAACTATCAGCTTCAAATTTTTCTTAAATTTAAAATTTTATTACTTATTTTTCCAACTTTTGGTTAAAATATTTTACTTTTCTTGTGATTACGCAAATCCAGTGTTTTGGATGGCATTATTAGCTCTTTCATTGAGGAACATCTTTTTAACTTTTCATTTAAAACCCCCAAATATTGACTTTAGGCTAACACATTGGTTTTCGAAATCTCTTAGTTAGTGCGTCGTCTTTATCATTGTTTTCATTTCCAAAATGACTTCGATCTAGAATAATTTTAAGAACATGAAGTCTGTAGTCTTTAAAGCCATTCTTAAATTAGCAAAAAGCAAATAGTATATTTCCAAACCACTTTAACATTTATTAAATAGCTATCTAAATGTGTATTATAAACATTACCGATTAAATAAAAAATATTGAAAAGATCTGTTTTGAAGTAAATTGAACAATAACTAAGTTTTAGAAATGAAAATAAAACAAGTTATACACATTACTGTTACTTCGAGCCAACTAATTCAATGAAAATGAGTTCTGTTCATGTTCACAGACAAAAAGTTTTACGTAATGATCAGTGCACAAATAAAATACTGTATTCTTCTAAGAATCTACCTATTTCAGTTTTTTATTCAATAAGTGGAAAAAGTTTTGAAAAATTAATACGTACGATTTCCTCATATTTTGATTCATTTTAAAATTCTTTTTCGAATACTTTATTAAAAATAATTTGTTAAAGAACTTTATATCTTTTGTTTAATGTTTTTCCCTTTGAACGAAAATTCAAGTTTTATAACTATAAGGAGTTTCTAAAAGCTTCTACTAATTATTTGACTTTAGATTGTATAAAAGAATCGGTAGCCGTAAGAGATGACAGAATTGATAAATTGGCTGCAAATTTTGATCAATTAAAACATGAAATGTTTGAGAAATTTTCAAAATTAGATACTTTACTCGGTGGTGAAAAAGCTCCTACAGCCACTTCACCTAATGAGACTGAAATGTCTGATCAAGAACAATCTGTGCATCTCCTTAAATTGAATAATGGTAAATTAATTAAACGTATTGAAGATTTAGAATTGGAGATACACGAGAAGGAAAAAACCATTGACAGAATGTCAGAAAAATTGGAAAACGCTACTTTGAAATTGGAGTATTTAGCGATTTTGGAAGCTCAAGTTATTTTTAATTAAATTTTAATTTCCACTTTTTGCATAAAATGCTATTGTGTATCATAAAAGTTAAATTTTTAGACATCGAAATTCTTTAATGAGTTATATTTAAAACGGCTGAAATAACTCTTAATAAAAATGTATAAACGTGTTAAAATTAGTATTAACTGTTTTATTAAAATTTGATGAAAAAGTATTTACTATTTAATCAATACAAGTTCAATATAATAGAAACAAATACAGCTTGTTAATTTACTGAAATGTTTAAAGACAAAATTAAGTGAAAACTTAGTTTTAATCTCTTTAAAAGTTAAGTCTCTTCTAAAACACTTAATTAAATACATTTAAAATAGTAAAACCATATTTAATTTAGATATGAGGAAATTGTTAAAATATTTATAAGGTTTCTTACTTATCGAAAATAAATTCAGAAACTTGAGTTTCATTTTTTCATTATGAATCAATAGAGTTATAAAATTTTTCCTTAGATCCCTAACATATATCAACGTATATTTTATAACTTAAGAAGTAAATTGCATTTTTTTAAACGGTGAGTTGACTTAGTACTTGAAATATTAAAATAATTTTTAGAAATTTGTGAAAATATTTAAGTTAACCATGTAACGTTTATTTTCGATTCATAATTGAAATGTGAAATACGTTTTTGATAGTATTTTAGAATATTTAAAAATCACTTTTAAATTACTCATTTTTGCAATTTTCAACTCAAATTTTGAAACTACAGTGAGAACTTATAGTCGTAAAAAGCACAAAAAAATAATTTAGTTTAATTTAATTTAATTTAAAATGTATTTTACAAGAAAAATCAAAATCAGGAACTTTCATCTGAATTGAACTATTTTTTATAGTCACATAATTTTACTAGAATATTTCTTCTTTGATTCAATAAAGTTACTGTTTATTAGTGGGCATAAATGGGAAACCCGTTGTAATAGTGTGTGGTTACATACTTATTTCTAAAAATATTGACATCTAATGATCCGATGGAAACATTAAAATATTAAAAGAGCTTGAGCTAAATGATTAACTTACATAAAAATTATACAGTATACCGTGGAATAAACTATGTATTCATGAGTGAAAGTTGGGTATATTTTGGTTTTGTATTCACTGATTGATATCTAGTCCTAGTCGGAATGAAAAACGACGATTGAAAAAAAATCATTAAATTTTCTTTCTCAACTATTCACAAATACCATTTTTTAAAAATGGCAAACTTTTATTTTTAACATAAATAAAGTATTGCAGAACCATTTTTTTAAATTCGATTAAACTCCATATTTTCATACATACAAAGAAAGACTTTGAAATCTTTAATTAAATTTAGAAATTATCCACTTGTCTTCGATTATAAACGCTGTTTTGTTCAAAACTCATTACAACATATCTGATTTTATTTTCGCCCATTAGTAAGCAAACTGTGGACAAAAAGTGAAAGAAAAATAATTTTCTCCTACTACTAAAATGGCGGACTACTCCTAAATTCTACATAGAGTAGAGGTGTCGAACTCAAAGGCTAACTTGGGTCAAATAAACGATGCTTGACTTACATGGACTGCTAAAAAATCAATGTTCATATGAACAAATAATTTTATTTTGAGTAGTACATTGTAATCAATATGTATAAAGTTAAATTATTGTTTACGTTCTGATAGTTTATAAATAAAAGTATATTATAATTTTATACGCTAGTTTCATTTCTAATTCTAATGTCTATTTTACTTTTATTTTGCGTAGGACTTATTGATATTGTCGCGAAATTGTTTGTCTTAGGTCTCGAGTTTGACATTCGTGACGTAGAGAAAAAAAGTGGCAAAATTGAAAGCTTGTATTTAATTTTTATGATAATTATTTTTGCACTCTTATAACTTTCATAAAGTCTATTTGGTTGAAAAACTTATTTTTTTATGAGTTATATCAAATTTATGTTATACTGTTGTTTACTTTTAACTTTTCATCCACAAATGATTTAAAGTACGAGTGTGATATACAGTTTGAATTAAAATATATGTATAATTATGTAAAAATATTTTTAAAAGAATTGACATGAACTAAATCAGAACCTTCTTTTGACAATACTTCATGTCAGTAATTTAAAAATAATGATAAATTAATTGAAACCAAAAGAAAAGATGTTATTTTTAATAAAGTAAGGCATGCTCGTTTGAATCGCTTAATACTGCCAACTTTGCGTGAACCATCTATGGTCCACACGTTGTTTTATTCTTCTGGTGGTGTCTCAACAAGAAGAAAAAAGTAGTAAAAGTAAACCAGCGCCGCCAGACGAATAGTCAAATGAGAATATCGAGCTCATCGATCATATGGACTTTGAAAATATGAGCTGGGTTAAACGTTTGAATACATTAATCTAAAACAGCGGTTACCAACCTTTTTTTAATTACTATACCTTTTTTCAAATCAATTATATAGCTTGTATCTCTTTCTCTTTCATTTTGATACTTTATATTATGGGTATAGATTAAAATTATGTCATTAATTTCAGTGAACAACGTTTAATGGTAGAAAATTCTTTATTTTGTAATTATACTGAACGAACAGAATGTGAAATATAATTTATGTTCAGGACGACAATAAGATTTCTTTTTATTTTATTTTTTAATTTTTGACGTCATTGGTACTCTTGGAGTACCTCTAAACAATCTACGGTGTATCCTCAGGGCTACACGTACCTCAGATTAGGAACCGCTGATCTAAAAATATTAAATGTTTTGCAGAATATTCAAACTATTAAGCTAATGTTAACAATTCGAGATTTTTTATAAAAATCTAGATACAAACTTGTTTTACATCGGACTATGCCTATATTGTAGAATATTAAGATGCCTCTAATCTAAGGAACTTGATGATTTTTCAAAAACTTAATAATATATTTAAATTGTTGCACGGTTTGGATGTAATTTTTTAGACACATGTTCCGATATAAATAATGTTGTTGGAACTATATTTTAATGTCAATGACATTTCTTTATGGCATTTTCAGACTTATCTCTTTTACTTATGCTCAGTATTTAATGACTAATTTTTTTTTATAAAAAACATGCGCTTTTAATATATAGTCATCTTTTTCTTCATCTTGAACAAAGCAACAAACATTCCATATTTTACACATTATTTTATATGCTTATGTTATTGTTATTATCATGAATTTATAACAGTGGGTTGTTCTGGCTGTATTTTATAAAGGTTTTAATCAATGTTAAATATTTACGTTAAATTTAAAGTTTTCTTACACTTTTTTGCGATTAATCCTTTGAGTCCAAAATAATTTCTCAATATTTATTATAAAAAATAGTAAATAGAAATTTTTAAATACGTTTATACTATCAAAATGATTTTTTTTTCTACAGTTATGTCAAGAAAACTGCTGTAACCTGTAAACAAATTATATGATTTTGATGACATTTTTAGCTTAGACTAGTAATTCATAAACCTTTTAAAAAACTTTCCAATCAAACAATTATAAACATATATTACTCAGGTCGGCAATGGGGAAATTTTTCTGAATTTCCTTCATTTTTATATTGCATAAATTCAAAGAAAATATGTATTCTTATTAACAGTTCTTTTAATTTCCTTTGACGTTTACTCAAATAAATGTATTGGCTAAAAAATTATAAAAGAAACAAATATCACCGTGAGTTTTAAAGGGAAAAATAAGGAAATAATTTAATGAAATGGATATCGATGGATATCTAACTTGAATCCGTTTGTGGGCCAAGTAAAAATTAACTAAACTCAGTTAGGCCACATATTTCAAAATCAAACTACAATTTATTTAATGTATTTTATTATCGTACAAAATTTTTAAAGAAATCTTTCTTACATCACTTTAGTACATTAGTGAGCAAAGCATTATGGTCAATGCTCTTTTCTACCTTTTAGCAACGGATCAACTATCTGGCTGTCTGATATACATTATAATATTTTAAAAAGCTTAGCCAAAGTGGCCTCTTCATAGAAATGTCCCATTTTTTGATTAAATGAACTACTCATGAGACTGCATGATACTCAACATAAAATAATTCTATAAAGTAATGGGAAGGTACTTAAAATTAGGTCCAAAGTTCGAAATCAGTATGACATAAATATTTATGGTAACATAAACGTTCACTTTGGAGTTATACTGTGTGTATTTTTTAATATCTTATTTAAGTTACTATTGAGTGGTATTACTCAATATTCCGTAAAATCTTTTGCACTGTTTAAAATAGAGTCCAAAGTAAAAAATTCCATTTTATAGATTGGATTTTTGCGTTAAGAAAGACCTTTTGTAACACTAGAAATAGCGTGAAAACTGTACAGCCAATATTTAAAATCGTTTTAAGTAGTAATAATAAGAAGATAACCTGTTGAGACTAAAAGTGTGCACAGATTTTAGTAGAACATTTATTGGTTTTTAAAATAGCATATATCGTTTTGCGGGGATACTTTTCTTACCAGTTAAATTCAGATAAAAAGCACAAGATGTCCTTATTTTTACTGTTTTGTGGTTATTTATGTAAGAAGGAACGTTACCAATTCTGAACCTTTGCCGATTTTAGATAACTCAGTTTAATGTCTTTCGATGGGTATAAGTCAAATAGTGGGGAAATTTTTCATCCTTTAAACAGGGGTGAAAACGATTGAAAAAAAAAGTTGTTCGTTGTATTTATGTGAAAAATAAAGCAAAAAAGCTTTGTAAACTAAAGATTTTCGATTCAATTTATTAGATTCATTAACTGGTGATCAAAGGGCATATTTTTTTTTAATGGGATGTCTTTGGCACAACAAAATGGTCTGTAAAATGCCTTAAGATATTTTTGTATCTAATAAACAGCTCAGTTTAAATCCAAGCTCAGTTAATAAATGGTAACTTCGAAATTACAATAAAAGTGGAAATTGAAAATTATAAATTGTTTACGTCATTTTTTCAGCTAATTGATGATTTTTTAAAGGTCAAGAAGTATAGCACTGATTATAAGGCGGAAGTGGATAAGAATAAAAAATTGGAGAAAGAAAACAAGGTGTTACAGACCGATTTGAATTGTTTGCAGAAACGCAACCAAGACTTACTACGTAAATTGGAGAAGAAAAAGGATGACCCTAATGTATTTTATTTCTCTTAGTCACGTGGGCCTAAAATGTTAACATTATTGATAAATTTCTTGTTAATATTTTTATGAGCATGCTTGTTTTTATTTTTAGGCCCATTAATGAATAATAACTTATTTTTTTCTTTTTATTCTTTCACTCATTTGTGTTATATAAGAATTCAAAAAATGGTTTCAAATCTGGCGCGAGTAAATTACGAAAGGTATTAAGCGAATTATAAGAACCCTACATTATATTGTTGATAAAAAAATATTATTTTATATGACAACTTATTAGTTACAGGTTTTAAAGTAGTTTTATTTTTATAAAATTAAATTGTTTAATGTTTTTAATTTTTTTTTAGAATATTTCTGCTCAATTGTTTGTGAAAATTTGTAAAATAATAAAAAAACTAGTTTTTAAAATTTTAGTTTTGACGTTAAAAACATATGTGAAGAACGAATAAAATTTATTAAGTGTTTGAAATATGCGTCTGCGAAAATGTTTGATACCAATAAACAAATCTTCCAGTTTAAATAAATATTACTAATTTCTTGTAAATAATGTCATTTATTTGGTCTACGGATTTATTTGATAAAATTTACCAAAACTTGTTTTATTAAATATTAGACAAATGTCTTTTTATTTATAAACATCATATCTCTGGAAA
>AGDA01001509.1:0-13210 GCA_000281935.1 Mengenilla moldrzyki | reverse complement strand
TTCATTGTGCTATTGTTCGACTCAAACTTCGTATCAAGTAAAGCGCGTGTAAATTGTAATTAAATATAGTTGCAAACAAAATTATGATCTTGCATGTTAATGAAGATGCTTACTTTGAAATGTAAATTGTGTTAGTCGAAAAATTTGTTTTATACACATTTATTTCTTTTTGTTAGTTAACTTGCATGTAACAATAATATTAAACTGTTATACGTTTTTCTTAATATAAGCATCATGCAACAATGTTGCAAATTTATTAAAGTATAACTATTCTATAATCGTTACATAACATTGCTATAGTATATTAATGCTATATAACGGTTATAAAATTGTTAACTTTGTTACTTTCTAGTTATTTCTTTTAATCAACAAGCAACTTTCAAAAGGTAATTAAATGCCTTTAATCTGTTAAGGTAATTTATATAGGCATTGATATATTATGGACTTCTCGGTACTTTTGGGTCGGCGATACGCCGAAGTAACGTCACATTATAGTTTTTACATTTATAATCAGTTTCATGGATGCTGTCTATAGGCGACATTTGTACACACAAGTCATCGCGCGGATGTCGTCTATAGGCGACGCTCGTAGCGAAAGAATTAAATTTACGTTCGATCACTACAGTCTTGAAATTTCTCAAAAACATTTTAAATAAAAAACTATTTTACATTCAAAATTTATTAAAAAAAAAACAATGAACAAATCTAATCAAAAGAATAACAACATCTGAACCATTTGGAAAACATGCTTGAGCCAACTGTCGATTTTTGTACATCTGCCACCATAGTGGTTCTCTCGGACGGTTTAATGGCGATTTCTGACAGTCTTTCATTCGCAGTCGTAGCCGCAACTGGTTCAAGCTTAAAACAGACATATGTTTCGAAGTCATCAAATGAGTCGAAGTTCTCAGTGTCTGGATCCGTGTCTACATCATCTATAGGATTAAAATTGCAATGTGTTGCATTATATGATTGGTCTTGAACATCCACATGTGTGGAAACTGGTGTTAAGTTTCCGAATCGTGCCAACAGAGCTTTACATGTAGACCGTTTCAAATTTGGATCCGGACTGAGCTTTAATCGGATATCAGACAGGTCGTTATCATTTGTCTCAATTAGTGCTGCCTGTTTCCCGATGCGACGTAACAATGGGCGCCGAAACCGAGCCTTAGCACCACTCATGCCTATCAGACGACGCCATTTTTGACCCAGCTCTTGAGACTCTTGCATCATGCGTTCTTCAATCTGAACTGGATCAGAAATTGGTGTCGGATCAGTTTCGTCTCGACAAAATCGATCGAACACTTCCATGACGCTTAGTCCACACATAGGTTTTTCGATCTGCGTTCTGTAACGACTGTAATTGTTACTACTTTGTGATACGAAGGATTCGGTACTACTACTCCATACTGCACTATCTGCCTGAGCTCCATTTTCAGACTCTAAAACTATTTTGAAATTATTGTCGGTTTCTAGCAAATCAATCTTTTGCTGTTTTTGAAGTGGCGGTCTTGATAATCGTAACGACGGTGTCGGCAATTTGCATTCAACCACAATTCGGCCTCGATATTTCATCATGTCTGTGTGCCGCATATTAAGTGGGCATGGGTCCACTCTTAAATCTGTACTAGATCCATTGGATGATACGTTCGGTGTAGTTGGTAGTACGACTCCTCGTCCAAAATCAATAAACCATAAACCGTCCTTGAGTTCTTCCTCTCACTTCTTCTCCTTCATATCTTTGTTTAGATAGTGTAGAACATAGTGAAGTACGACATCATAACAATACTTATACTCCGTCTAAATAAAATAATCTTTTTATTAAATAACTTGAAAAAAAAAAACTGAAACTCTGTTTTTTATTCCAGCTAGTGATGGGACGATAACACTAATCAACAACGAAAAATACCCTTCTGTAGTTTTATGATTTTCTGTTAGACATTGACCTGCAAACACTTAAAATGGAAAGCAAAATTTTCTGCATCTTCTAGTTTTTTAGGGAGGGGGAAAATGTATTTTTAAAGTTTAAAAAATTGTGGAAAAAAATTATTGAAGCTATGACATTAAAATTTTGCAGGAAAATAAAAAAAGTCTTTGACATTGTACCCACACCAAATTGTAAATTGATTTCTCAAACCGATCTTGAGTTATTTCCAAATATGTCCGGAAAAACGTCAAAAAATATGTTTTTTAGCGTTTTTTTGTCTTTATTTTTTTTTAAAAAAAAAAAGTAAACACGGTATGGCGTTAAAATTATTCTTAAAAAAATATGAGTCTATGAACATTTGTAAAAAAAATTTTTTATGTTGCAAATAGTTAGCACAGGAAAATTTTTGGAAAATTGCAATTCAATTCTCAATTTTCTCAGTACGAAAAAAACAGCGTCCTGCGCTGCATTGTGTTGCCAGATTACGTTTAAATGAAGTCATTTCTTGGTTAAAGTTTTTCAAGCTTTTAAGAAACGGGACTTAAAATAAAGTTTTACACTTAATATTTAGTACTTTTTTTGTAGTTCACTCTTCATAATCTCTAAAATTATGTACAATATATGTAAAAAAAAATTACACGTGAATACTGTTGCGAAATATGTTTTAAAATTTTATTTTTGTCAAACGTTTGTAATTTTTTTTCATATATGTAATCGGCATATATATATATATATATATGCGGAGTGTCGCACTTTATGATTATAATTATTGTTGTTGTACTTTTTTGGCTCGGTGATTACTGAGACTGTAATTATTGGCCTGAGAAAACTAGAAAAATAAGTGAAATTGTTTATTGTTTACTCCATACAAATCGACTATCATTTTTATCGTGAAATTTTTGGGATTCAACAATCGGAACAAACGTAATTGGCAGAAAACAATAAATTAAAATTTGATTCGGCTTATAAAAACTAATTAAAGTCGTTCAATTAAAAAAGAAAAAAAGAAGAATCGCCCAAAAATATGACTCAATTTGGTTAAAAAGACCTGTTTTAAAGCAAATATTTTTTCAAAAAATATACCATATTTTCAATAAGTTGTGGTCGATGGCGTCTTACGGTTTTTACAGCTTGAAAAATATCGACTTCGCCATGCTGGATCACTTGTTCAATGCATGCGTTTGCCGCACAATAGACTCCAACTCTACTGCAACCATCACTTTGGGGAAAAAAAATTAATAGAATTTTATCATTTATTTGTTACAATAAACGTTCATTTTCTTGTTGCAGATTTTAAGTTTGAAATTGTGCAAAAAGTTACCTTTTTGTAATTTATATTTCAAGGTGTACGTATTAATGAATTTATTTGTCATTTAAACGCTACAAAACATTTCGCTTTTTAGGTGCAATGAAATAATAAGTGGAGAAGAGTATTAACATTAATCAACATTAACAAATATCGATTAAGTGTCTCGAGTTCTTTAACTGTTTTAATGAATTAATTGGAAAACCGTGTATGAAAATTTTTCTTAATATCTAAATTTTTTAATAGGCAGAAAATATATTTTTTTCTTTGGCTGTTTCTGACTCGAAAATTGTGAATGAAGAATTTCAATTATTCACGCAACTAAAAAAGTTAGCATTACTCAGTTTTTTAAATGGTACTCATATATGTTAGACAAATGATTCCGTAATTAACAGATATAAAACTGAAGAAAATTTTCTTTTTTTTTATGTGGTAAAAGAGTTCCAATTTTGTTAAAAGTATAATAAAAGTGACAAATACATTAACCCTTTGAGTCCCAGACAGTTTTGTGAAAACACTGTCGAGAAATCCCAAGCAGTGCGCCAGCGCTTTCTCTACGCATGAAAAAGAGCGTGATGGCGCTTGCTTTGCTTGCTAACGCAGCATCATTTGTACACAACGCGTGAAGCGTCTGGGTTTCTCGATATGAAAAGAGAACAGCGCGATCGCGCTGCTTGGGACTTAAAGGGTTAAATAAGTTTAAGGCATTTTTTTTATTTATATCATTTTTTAATGCATGTTTAATTCAAGTCGCTAAATTATGTACACACACACACAAAGCAAGCTGAATGAAATTATAATAAAAAAATATGAGCATTGGTGCGGTTAAAAAAGCATTTCTTAAATTCATATGCATATATAATTTAAAACATTTGAGAAATCCTGTAAAGTGGAAAAATTTTAAAAGCAATAGCAAAAATTGTTTTTCCAAGTATTTAATTCTATTCTTGTTTTATAAGCTGTAAACTGAATCGAATATTGTCTTTTTTTAATAGAATGTAGTTGCCACTACAAAAATTCAGTGTTACTATTAGGATGAAAAATCGCAACGTTTCCGTTATTAAATATGATACGGAATTCGATAAGTTTGAAGTTTAAAGATTACTATTTGTTTCCTTATAAAAACGAAACAAACATATTTAATAACGAATCTTTGTAATATACAACATTGTTCATGAGCTTGGAGGTAAATAAATTAAAGAATACTTACGTCGATACTACACAAACCGATCCATATTCAGACCGTTGGCGCCACCTCTCTACCATATTCATAAGTTCAACTAAAGAGTTAGTAGATGTTGGTACTTTATGACCTACTGGCCAACAAGTTAATTGGAATAGTTGTACGGTTCTTGGCGGAGCCTTAACTCCAGCCATTAACTCCGTTAACGAAATTATCTAAAATGTATCTGTGTTAACAATATTTATTTTTAAATTTTCTGTTACTCTTTTATTAATTCGAAACACCCATGTTTTAATGTTCGTATAATGGTTGTGAGAAATATGATCAATAGTAAAAACAGGTCCATACTTTTTCGAATGTCTGCCTTCGGGCCAAAATGGTGGAAATGATTGCTATAATCAATTTTATACGTTATTTCTTTGTCTATATAATGTCAAAAACCTTACAGAATTTTTCGGCATTACGTTCAAAACAACTACGGCTGAACACTCATAGTCATAAACCAGAGACCAAAATGAGCCCATTGTAGTTTTCAACGGCCACTCAGTCACAATATATTCTTTAGGCTTCGTATAACCCTATATGAACAGTAATCAATATTAATAACATTAATGTTATCAAGTGACTTACATCTACAAATACCGCATTGATATAATCAGTAAAATTGTTGCCTTGGAATGACGTCAGATATGGCCGGAAATTGTCAGCTAAGGAAGTACGTAATGAAATTTTGTAAAGTATACAATGCTGAATTTGTACATTATATATACTATATGCTTTAATGTATATGAAAAAATGACGTTCTCGAATGCAGAAGTGAATCAAACAGATTTAAAAACAAAACAGGAACGTTATACAATGTTCTTGTTGTTATTTATTCAGTTTTATGAAACTTTATTTATTCCTTTTTTGAGTAAATTTCAAAAGAATTTTTGAAAAATAAGGTTTGTTAATATTTATTGTCAATTTTCGTAACAGAACATGATGTCAAAAAAATTTTAGCGTTGTAAAAAAAGCATGAGACTATTTAAAAACACTAAAATCCAGCATTTTTCTTATTTTAATCGGAAAAATGGATTACGTGGTACAACGAGCACATCGCGGTTTTTATCGCGATTGTCAGCTCGATGGCCGCCTGCACAGTCACCGATAGTAAACCGCGACGTTTGTTTGCAAATTTGCTGATATTCACGCTGATATTGGTTCAGCTTTGTTTGTGGATCACGTACAGACTTCTTCTTTAAGCGCTCACTTAGCTCTTTAACAGGGAACCACGTTTGGCCACAAACTACATGCTCTTCTAAAGTATCGTACACGAATTTGTACTGATCGAGATGCTCAACGAGTCCTTTACGTGCTTGTCGCAGCTTTTTAAAATAGCCAAACACATCAAAGGAGTCTTCTTCTTCAGCTAATTCTAAATTTGCATCTATTGCTAGGTAAACTCCAGATCTACCTCCTCCATCGCTAAAGTAATCGAAGAAGTTATCTTTAATAGCTACTACAAATCGAAATAATGAGCATACTTTTATTTATAAAAAACTAAATTAAATTTATAAAAAATAAAAAATTATATTTTTTTTATTAAATTGAGTCAATTTTTCAAATATATTTCTTTGTAACTTCCAAAAAAATTTTATCAACACTTATCAGAAAAAGTTTCAGTGTTCATTATTTAGTATAAAATATATGTTTGACTTATTAAAATTACAAATTACTTCAGCAAATTTTTTTTTTCAATTTATACGTGTATATCGGGTTATCAGCTTACTTAAAAATAAAAATGATTATACAAGCAAGCGATTTTTTAATTTAAACCAAAAAAAAGTTCTATATTATTAAAAACAAGTGATTATAAAGTAACATTTATAAAAATTATGTTCTTATCGTTGAACTGACTCAAAGATGAAATTCGTATTTAAAACAATTGGATTTAATAAATTTTTAATAAGTGATATAAGAGGAAGCTAATAAAAATTTAAGATTAAAATTATTCTGTTTCAATTTTATAATAATGAACGCGTAAAATTAGTTTGTGAAAAGCATACGCTCATTTTTACTAACTTGCAATGTACCACCATTGGTCCCGCATCATTGCTTGTAATTCGATTACCGACAACGGCCCGTACACGTCTTCTGAATTCTAAGATAGCATTAGAGTACGGACAACTGTGACAATGCCATTCTGTGTAGTGGAATTGTAGCAATTTTCGGACATCAACAAGTTGCTAATTGTTAAAAAAAATAGTTTCAATTTTATAAAAAGGTGACAGTCGTTTTTTGTTGACCACGGACCTATACATAAGTATCCATTAGAATATGTTGTATTTTAACTGATATAATTTCATAGTATGTCATACGTATATTAAATAAAAGCCATTATAAAAGAACAACGTATAGATGAATTATGACGATTTATAGAAATCAGTAGAAAGATTAACATAAAAGAAAATAGCAAAAATTAACTAAATTTTCAAATCAAAAAAGGAATCAAATGAGTACTATGTGGGCTTTCTCTGTATGCCAACAACATATTTTTTTATCTACTTGTTCGCAATATGTCATAAAGATGATATGTTCATGTTTAGGAGACAAATTAAATCCTTATGAAAGTCACCAGTTTTTTTACGTATGAAATTTATGTTTATTTAACATATATACGCAGATGAAAGTTTCTACTTATTCTTAAGTTGTCATCTACTTAAAATTGGGACAAATAGAGTTATATTATTAAAAAGGCGTATACATATACTTATTTTTTTGCTATGTACGTATACACATATTAATTTCAATATATTTTTTTGTAACAACAAAAATTTTTATACTAGTCCTAAATCTAAGTAGAAGGTTTTATCAATGTATTTATCATACGTTGGCGATTTATATTTTACATGGTTTCTAAAACATTTTAATCGTGGATATTAATGTACTTTTTGATGCTAATGGATTTTATGCAAGTTGTCTTATCTTTGTAACATGCAGAAATAATAATTATATTTTACCTTGTTTGGTAATGAAATGAAAATATAGAGACAAACATTGTTATGTGTCATAGATATTAATAAATTTTCTAACTTACATTTCCCATGTGTCAAAATATGTTCTACACAAGGCATGTAAAACATGTGTCATATCATGCGTATAATCCATATGTTATATCACAGATTACCCAGATTGACAAAGCGTTCCCATATTTTTCTTTTTAAAATTTGATGGCGCTACAATATTTTTTTTATAAAGGATCGACGTTGTCGTTAAAATAATTTTTTTTGTAAATATTTGCATTTCACTTTGAATAAACACAATGGGAAGTTAAAAAAATAATTCATAAAAAATTTTTTTACTATATTTATTTATAACACAATTGTTATTAAAGAAATGCTACAAAAAACCAATAAGTGTCATTTTGGCAACATTATGAAAGGTTTTATCAAAAGATACCGCCACTTTTGTACCAGCATAAGAATAAAGGAAAATTAGAAAAAAAATTTCTTTTGTCGATCTGGGTAATCTGTAGTTATAACACATGGTACATATATGGTATAAGGGCCGACATTAAACATAATATTACAAGTATTACGGTTCATCTAATAACATTTATAAGGTGAATTTCCATTTTTTTTTCATGTGTTTTGACACGTTAAGCTCATTGTGCTCATTATACGGATCCGTGATCACACCATCAGCATATAGAGTACGATTTGTAGAAAAATATGTGTATTTACTTCAAAATGATAAAACTGGAGTAAAAAATAACACTTAAAACTAAAATTGTGCAGGGAATAAACAAATAATTTTTTGCAATTAATATAACAAAATTACAAAAATATTATGCAAACGCATTATAATTTGACATTTAAGATTTTATTAGTGATCAACAAAAAAACTTCTGCTAATCACTCTCAGAAATTAAAATTTGAATTTGAAAAAGTATTCTAGAAAACGTTTATTTATATCTGTTATGACATAACTGAGTATATTCGTCTATCACCATAATAAATACTATCGTAATTTTCCAATTGATAATTTGTAAAAAATACTGTATTTAACTTATTTCCAATTATTGTTCTAGAATTTTTTTCTCCATGCAGATTAATCAATAATGAAAGCATTTAAATTACAATAGATATGAATACGTTTTTTTATTTAACACTCACGAAACTCATTAATAAATTAACATAAATAAGTAAAATTCTTATAATATAGATGTTTAAGCAAATGTTACGATAATTACAAAATAAATTTACATTTTACTTGTATAAAAATTTTATTCCATACAATGACAGTATAAGGAATAACAAAACAGTCAAAATATAAAGTTTATGAAGTGTGTGCACGTTGAATTGAGGACAGATATTTTCTCGAAAGCATTTTTATATGGTTTACTTCTAAAACTTATAAGTACGCCTTCTATGAATTATCGCACATATAAAAAATATCTTGTAGTTTCGAAGGGCACACTTTATCAATTGAAAGTAGTTCAATCATAATCTAAACTTAAGAATTAGGTATGTTTCTTTGTCTGTAAAGCTTAATTTAAAATGTAAATTTAATGTCAATGACACTTATAGATTTTTTTATTTTTTATTTTTCTAAGTGCATTATACTCGATATAATAAATGGTTAAGTGTATGTGTCTGGCATTCAAAAGCTTTGTATAAATGAAGTACGTGTTTTCTCAAAGTGCTGCATTTTTACAATTAGCTGTAGTAATTTTTCAGTAGAATTGATTAAACGAGGTTGAATTTTATTGACAATTAGTAAATATGTTTGTTTCCTGATAGTTAAGAATGAAAAAACATATAATGTAAAAATTACAGGTAAACATTTCGAAAATTTATAGTGAAATAATTTTTTCTTGACCACTAAAAATAATTTACTATAATAAATGAAATAAATTGTAATTTTAATAAAAAAAATTTTTATTTTTCAACCAATACGTTTCTTATTAATAAATTTAATAATGTTGAAAAAGGAAATTATCTTTATAAAATTATTTCTAATGTGTAACAATCAATAAAATTGTTCATTAATGTAATAAAAAATTTCATAATATTGTTAATTTTTCGTAATAACAATATTAAATAATTTATTGGTCGATCAATTAATTTTCTATCCAACGTGTTAAAATTATTTATTTAATTTAGAAATTTTTTCAATTAAACAAATTTACTTTCTGTGTACTAAATTGCTAACGATCAAAACATGAAACAGAAAATCAATTATTTTGTTATAATTAAACCAAAATAAAATGATATTTTTATGCAAATTTTGTTTTAACGGAACAAAATGTCAAATGAATGGAAAATAAAATAATGACTATACAATGTTATCTTATCAACGATGATCTGCATTCATATTATTCTACTTGATAAAAGAGCATAGAAAGTTAACGACCTCATACAATATAAAAAAATTAAACTCATTTTTGTTGTTGTATAATACTATCATAATCAAATAGTATAAGTTCTATAAGAAATTGAACTTGAAAAATAAAAGATTATTCGAAATTTGTTATTTTAATTGAAATTCTGTAAAAAAACCTCTGTAAGAAAAAACCTAAAATTTGTCACCTTAATAACAAGTGAAATCCAGAAAAAAATAGCATATTACTAAATAGACTTTATCTGTGAAGTCCTATGTACTACCGCATAGGTTTACTTAACTCTTTAATTGTTACTTTTACTTTTAGTATTCAAGAAACTGATAATTGTTACCTAACATGTTATTAAGTTAGCGAAAATATAATATAAATTATTGAGAAGAAAAAATGTATTAATACTAATGATTTCATTGTCCAAGTTGAGTCAATATTAGGAAATATGAATCGAAATAATATTACATTAATCTAAGTGTATATTCCATCTAAATTAACACATCATAAGAAGAACAGACTTCAGTTCTTAATTAAAAAGGAAAAATTACAACAAAACAATTTCATTAAATATGAATTTGTGAATAAATATTTAGACTATATGGGTTAAAAGTTAAAAGTCTGTGTACCACAACAAGTTTATAATCGTGTAAATGTTATACAAAAGTTTTCTAATAATTTTTGAAACATGTTTTATATGTTACAATAGTGTTTAAAACATGATATTTTTAAAATACTTTGAAACAATTTTTTGAAACTTTTTAATGTTATTTCTTAACATGTTTTTGTTGATGTTTTCATGTTGTATCACAGCATGTTTTTAAACGTATTTAACATTGTTTTTTAACATGATTTTGTTGTTATTTCTATGTTATATCAATATGTTTTTATAATATTATTTAAAATTCTAATTTTTTGACATTGTTTTTTGAAATGTTTCTTGTTCTTACATTCTATCATTATTTTTACTACAATTTTTTAAAATATTTTTACCATCATTTTATAACATATGTCAGATAGTGTTATCTTCATACAAATATGTTTCATAACATGCTTTTACATATGTCTTCAGCATTGCTTTGAATCATATTTCTGATGATATTTTTGTAATATATGAATATGTCTTTTCAACATGTTTTTAAAATTGTTTCTAATGTTGTTTTACAGTATTTTTGCTACAACTTTTATATTGAATTATTATTGTTTACAACATTTTAAATTTTGTTTTATAAAAAGTTTAAAACAATTTTCAAATTTTTTTTTAAATTTATAGTTGCGTCTATAGCTCGATGCTGACTAAACTAATTATAATCATGGTTTTGTAATAGTTCACCCTTACAAAACGTTCCTTATCCAGAATCAAAACTTACATCAGTTTCATTCTTACGGGACATTTGTATGGTACGAATACGGAAATTAGCCAACTGTTCTTCTTGGATCACTTGAACACTAATATCGTGATAGGCTTCTGTCTTATCATTAGATGCTGGCCAATATTGACAACACATCACTTTAATAAAGTCGAACGTTTTCGTTAACATGACAATACAGCAGGCGTTCACCTGCCAAATCATACGCCAAAAATCAGGCACTGTTTCTTCTGTGGGTCCTTGTGTTACAATATATGCGTTTGGTTTCAAAATGCTCTAAAATCATTAATAATTAGCCTACTTTAGTTTCAAATATTCTAGAAAACTTACGTCGACAAATGAAGCGTTTATATAATCAGAATCTGGAATATTTTCAACGGTGCTAAGAACAACACGATTATAATCATCTAAAAATTATCAATGCGAAAAATTCAATTAATTTCATTAATTTTTATCGAAATTTGATAGCTGTAGTCAAAATTTATGTACATCAAATCTGCTGTTTTTATATTTCAAACTCCTATATATTGTAACAAGCGTCTCATTTTTATTTATTTATTTAACGTGTCTAATATTTATTTAAAATGTTAAAAGTTTATTTCAATATTTCTTCGAAATATTCAATAATTATTGCCTTAAAAATCTCATTGCTTATTGATTGCAATTTTCTACTGGACCATGGGTCCGAATTTTCGATATTTAATAACTGTATTTAGAATTAAATGATCATTGAATAATAGAATAAAGTATGTGGCTAGAAAAGGTTGAATTGTTATTTGCGCGAGTAATAGTTTTGTCTTTCGACTCATTGCCAATTCGCCGTACATCGAACGCGATCCGGAATTAAACTGAGTGATTAAGAAACTACCCGACTCGTTGCCAAAGACAGTTGCTCAACATCCACTTCCCAAGCCGAAGCCAGTACACAGCCCACACCGACGTTACTGCCGAGTTTAGCCGTGCAGTCACTTCCCAGTAGCCGATAAGTAACCGCATCCGAGACGACGCATTGGCGAGTGCCGTCCAATCATTACATTAGTTTACTTCATTGTTTCATATTACATACATGAAAACTAAATTATATAGTGTACTATTAAGTTGATTTTATTCCTGAGAGAAACTTATTCCCATATATTTAATCTATGGCTACATAATACTGCTTATTCATTTTTAAATATATACATATGTATATATACATATATATACACACCGAGAGAAATTTTTTATAAAACGTTTTAATACGAAAGTTTCAATACGTATTATATAAAAATATTTTATACGTAATTATTATAACTTAATATAAGCAATTAAATTTACTCTTTACCAAAATTTAATACGGGGAATAAATCATTTTTTTACGAAAATAAGAGGCGCTGAATGATTATCATTTTTAAGCTACTAAAATTTTCCATTCACAAAAATTTGTAATGCAGATTTTGCTACGTTAAAAAGTGAATTTCAAATTGAAAAAAAACTCCGTTTTTTAACGATTGTTAACAGATAAACTTTTATTTTTTGTATTAGAAATTGTTTTCTTTTCCATCAAAATCAGGCTTCCGTGGATGGTTATGAGTGGAGTGCGTTATTTCCTAAAAATTATTCGCGAACGTTTCTTTTTTAAAAAAAATTGCTATTTTATAAAACGGTGGTACTGTATGCCCTACGTTCTCAGGCTACTGAAATTTTCCTTTCACACGAATTTGTAGTGAATCTATTAAGTTGTGAGTAAAAAGTGTAATTTTCGCAAAATAAAAAAAAATGTTATCCGTAAAAACAATAATAATTGACAAAATTAAGGCCTTTTTTACAATGATTTTTTATATTTAGTAGTAAAAACTTTTTTTACGCTAAAAAAAATTAATAATTGACGTAAAATTATTTAATAAGAGAACAAAATTATATTTTAAAACAAATAAATACTTTTAGGCGATTTAAAAAAAATTAATAGTACCAATAGCTTTACTTAATACTGGGAATTAAATCGTTGTATTAAATTTTTCTGATTGATGGTATTAAATTTTCTAAATGTCACTTATATTATTAAACTTTT
>AGDA01001499.1:0-13775 GCA_000281935.1 Mengenilla moldrzyki | reverse complement strand
CCACACGTTGTTCTGTGACACAAATACTAAAATCGATAAGAATGCCAACTGTTACAAAATAAGTCCAATTCAGTGTTGCCAAGTGGTACAAATTTTGTTCACTTAGGGTTTGTTTCAAAAGTGAACACATCACTGATCGCTCAGTTTGGTTTTTATTTTTTATTAATCTCTTAATATTAATACCAAAATTATGTACATTTTATTTACTATCATAAGCTTGTTTATTACAGAGTATGGACAAAATGTTTACTGATCTTTAAAAAAATTAGCAATTGGGCTATCACTAATCTGTTCACTTTTGTAACAAGCTTTTCGGTGCATTTGGAAACACCCATTTTAGTGAAAAAAGTATAGAAACATTTTTTTCTTATTTAAATTTATAAGAATTTTATTTTTTTGAACACGTTGAACTTTCTATACAAATCGATTTTACGATTGCACACTTTTTATGGAAAAAACCAAACTATGCTAATCAAATGTTAGGATAAAGTGAAAGTAATATAACTGTGAAATTACAGTGCAGTTAATACGTGAGGTAATCTCTGTTTAATCGTCATATAATATCATTGTGAAAATTTACTCTAGACTCAGTGATATCGCAGTAAAGTTGATATATAAGGTAATCTTCAACCAAACATTACACTGTGATATAATTGTGAGATCATAATTAATACAAATTCTTATAATTATGCTAATTAACCAGTTAGTCAATTTATTTAACCTTTGGTTATACGAATAACAGCAGCTTAAAAAATTGAGAAGGGAACCAACGATATAAAATAAATGACTCAAAATGAAAAAAAAAAAACGTTACTGGGAACAAGTGTAAAGGAAAGAAGTGTGTTTGGTTCGGAGTTTTATTTTATAATTATCTTTACGTAAACGCGTTTGAGGTTTTATTATTTAAAAATAACAACGCTTTATGAAAAGATTAATAGTTACTATATCGTAACACAATTATAACTGCACTCTTATTATAATATACTTATAATTATTTACAATAACAACTTATTATTCTTTGCACTAATATATTTCACATTAATTATATTTCGAATTAACTTTTTTAATTACAAAAATAATTCAAGAACATATTTGAAAAAATCTGTCAAATTAAAAAAAACGTTATAAATATTTGCATAAAAACCCTGACAGAATTTAATAACCTATGACACACAAAGTTATACATGTATTTTTACATTAAAACTTAATAATTTTTGTTTTTTATATTTTTAGTTATGAAGCAACCGCTTTAGAAATGTGAAGGACAGAATTCCGTTCTATATTTTCAGTGATTCAATTTCAGCAATAAATAACTAGGAATTTACTGTTCGAACTTCGGAAATGCTCCTTATATTTCGTTGAAGTAAACAAATCCTTCAAATCGACAAATTCCTAAAATTCCAGCCTTCAAACGCAATATAAAAATGATTATGAAAAATCAACTTTCAACTACATATTTAGTTCATTTTCTTTGACTTTTTTTAAATGTTACTTTTTGTTTAAATAAATTCATTTTTTTAAGTAAAAAGTAAAACATTCGAAATTCGTTTTTTTCAATTTCGCGATCTAATTTCAAAGTAAATCTTTCAACGAAACCGAAGCAATCAATCATCGAAACCTGAACAAAACAATTTGCAAATCGTGTCCGGAAATTATTCAACAAGTCCAATAACAAAAAAATATTTATTTCCAAATAAAAGAAGTTCTTAAATAAATAAAAGAGATCTGCTTTGTGAGTGTTTGAATATAACCTATGTTTTTTAAGTATAAATTTAAGGATGCAAAGTACAAAACACTTTGGTTTCTGGACTTTGTTCTTAAAAAAATATATTGAAAAAATACGTAAAATTAAAAAAAGTAAAAGTATAAGAAGAAAGCAGCATATTTCTTCTTGTTATATAGAATCTATTTCAATATATTTATATATATATACTTATTTCAAAACACATGTTGTTACTTTAATATCATTGTTATTTCAGCAATATCATTTTTTTGTGACTAAAGTTTTTGTTTAGTGTAGTGTTATTTAAGTGTTAAATATAACTCATTTTAATAGATAAATCCAGAAATATATTTTCTTACAACAATTTAATATACAATTTACACTATTCTGTGACAGTGGTGTTTTCCAGTAGTCGCGGAATCGGTGAGTAAGTTAACATTTGTCTCAAAAGTGATGTATTGGCAGTTGATAATGGCGTTGATGACATAATGCGGCTACGTATGAAGCTGGTTTCGAAGTCATTGGCGTATTGGTATCTGCCTTTTTCGTTCGGGTCGTGAACCGGTACGAATGTCTCTTCGAAACACTTTAAACCCAGACACGAGTAATGTTTTGGTTCTTCATTATTATTTTGCCGTTTCATTTCTGTAAAAATCAATTACAATTTTCTTGTATAAATTATAACAAAAAATGCTGCAAAGTAAGATTTTACATGTCTTTATTTGCATAATATAGTAATAAATTAAGACTGAAAAAAATGTAGAATGTAACTCTTGATCACATTTTATTTTTATAGCAATATACTCTGTAAAAAGTAGAATTCGTTCCATAGAATAAACATATAGAAGGAAAGCTGCGATACAATTTTCACAGTAAAGTTTTTTTACTACTTTGACAATTAATGCGTGTTTTTTTCATTCAAATATCACACCGACGCAAACTAAGTATAATGTATGTCTCTTAAAATTTAATATGAATTTGAGAATATGATTACTCTTAACCCTTTAACTTTCGATTTACATATCAAATATTTTACAAATATTGGTATCATTAAAAAACCCGATCATCATAATACGAGCTATGCTCGTAATATTTATGATTGGCTCGATCATTGTACACGGGCTATATTCATATATATCAGCGGTGGGCAAATGTGGCACTTCCTTATCTAAACTGCGGCTCTTCAACCCCATCTGATAAGAATACGAATGAGTAAAAATGTACTTTCCAAAATTTATTGAATGATTTTTAAATTCTTTAAATTATAGAATTTTAAATATCAACGTTTAATTTTAGGTATGAAAAATATCTGTGAGATACTTAGTATAAATAGAAAGATTCAAGTCAGTTGGAAAAATCGACAGAAATACAAATAAATAGTTAATATTAATTACAAATAATCAACAAAATAGTCAAGCAAGCACGTTCGACGTATTTAACTACTTTTTAGGTAGTTTTGTGCAGCTTCCGTAATAAATTAAAAAATGGAATGCGGCTTCCAATAGCATCATATGTGCCCACTCCTGATATATGTGTTAAAGAGTTTATGTATGAGAATAAGAATTTTTTTATTAAAATAGAATAAGAATGATAGAACATTGTGAAAGTTTTTGGTGAGACACCACCACTTCACTCAAATTTTTAGTAACTTAAAAAGAACAGAATTTAGAAAATCTTTACTTTGTGCTATTCTGGGAAATTTTTAATTCACATATAAGTTATCAACATGTTACTCGGTATTATAGATTGTTTTAATAATTGTAATTATTAGAAATAGACTTACTGTACCGGCTTGACCAGATTATATTTATAATTTTAATTGTATAACAAAATGGTCGTTAGAAAATTATGTTATTGTTAAATCAAAGTTAGTATTGCAATTTTACAATCATTACAGTAAGATTACGTTTACATCATTGAATTAATTTGGCTCAAAATTTTTTAAAATAGTGTTTACATTATACATTATACGTGTCCAACCCGAGGCCCGTGGGCCGCATGTAGCTCTTTTAAAGATTTTTTGCGGCCCCATCAAAGTTTTTGACTGCCTATATTATTTTAAATTTGTTAAAAAATCAACTAAATTATCCGTTAATATTAAAAAAAAAAATGTTTGTTTTGTATTGATATATGCGGCCCACTTCAGTTTAGAAATTTTTTATTTGGCCCACTAACCTATTTGGGTTGGGCACCTCTGATTTGCAACAACAGAATTAATTATAATGTAGAACATTTTATGAACTATTAAAAAAAATTATCGCCTAATATTTTTTCACATTACTAGAATAATCACAGAACAGTATTTATCTTAAGAAATTAATTTTGGCTATTCTGAAAAAATTCAGCTCTAAACTGAACATTTCCGTTTACATCGAGTCAATGGAATATTAAATATATGAAAAAAGTTGAATTAAATATTTCTTAGGTTTCCGTTTACACTAAGCTTTTTACTAAGTTAATAAAGTTTCGAACTGAATCAATTCTGCAGTGTAAACGTAGTCTTACATAACTTTTTGGAAATTAATATTCTTTTTGATGGTGTCAATCCAATAAGAAAAAAGAGTATTACAATATACAATATTACAATTATTACAATATACGTTATTACGGTATCACCGTAACACTGTTATTAATTAAATGTGATAAATGCTACATAATTAACATTCTAATGATAAAACTGGTCAAAGCTGGTAATTGTTTAGAAAACCAAATCATGTTTACCGTGTTGCTCTATTGTACTGGAGTCAGGGATCACAAAGGTAGACTGACTTTGCTCAGTACTTCGATTCGTAATTGAAACGGTTTCGTGAATTCGTCTTTCACTGGAGACCTCGGAGTGCCACTTGGAACTTGTGCTATCAATATTAATCGTTTCGGTTAAATTACAAGTTTTCTTCTCTGCCTTAACAGTACTATCACTTATACTCTCCTTAGTAATTTCAGTATCGAGTTGAGATTCTTCAAAACACTCTTGATACAGTTGTTCTTTTTTTAAATCTGATACGAACGCTGTCAATTGAGCTTCTGTTAAGTTACCTGAGTTTAGTAAATAGCGGATGGACGCTAAAACATCGTAGCATTTATGTAAAAAGTCACGACGTGCGGCGTCTTCATCTTCAAACTGTAAGTCAGTTTTTTGGTTATCTTGTGTTTGACGACCACTGTGTAATCGTTGGAACACTTCTTTGGCCGTTTCCAAAATTGATTTCGGCAGTGCCGATAAAGTGGCTAACCGAAGACCATACTGTTCAATAGTGGTTACTTGAGGTCGTAATTTGAAAGTGTAGTTGAACGAGTCTCGAGACTCTATTTGTTCCTCTAATACTTCCATATGATATGCTTTAACGTTGAAGAAGTGACTACACATTTGACTTAGTGATGTAAAATGCGTGGCGAATAGAATAGTACTGTTTGATTCAATTAATCGTTCGCAAATCGCCCAAGCTAACGCAAATCCTTCCACTGTTGAAGTTGACCGGCACAGTTCATCAATTATCACTAAACTGTTATCGTCCATTTTGCTCAAAATGTACTGCATTTCTTTCATCTAAAATTTAGAATAATATCTAATACATTATAATAATCTTTATCGATTTCAAGAAAAACTACGTTCTGATTAAAGATAGCTTATTTCTTAAATAAATAAATAAATATTTTAAAACTCTCCCAACAGCTGAAATAGCAACAACTCTCCTATAGTGCGCTACTCTTACAGCGCGGCTTCCGTTTAAAAACGTCCCATACGTTCTTTTCGTTCACCCAATAAGTAATTTTAATTGGATATGCTTATATAAGTATTCAAGCTTAGCTTTTAACCGCTTGCGGTATTGATTTCAGTCGCCTCAGAGTTATTTAATAGTACCTTCTATGGTGACCAATTTTTTTTTAAAAATTTTATTGTTGGCGCCTACTTAAGATGCATTTTTAACGGAAATATAGAAAACATATGGGTACCGAATCTTAATTTATGAGATTTTGCTAAAAAATTAGACTTCATTTCATTCAAATTGATCATTCAATGGCGCACAGTGCAAAGTTTAAAAGGTAATTAGGAAATTGCTAAAAGAAAACGTATTAGTCAACTCATATTTAACAGTGAAGATAATGTTAAAAAATTACATAACTTTCAAATCTTTCTTTTTTGTTGGAAAACAATTTTTTTAGTTTATTTTTTTCATTTTTTTATCACTTCTTTTATGAACTCCGATTTAATAAAATAATTTACAATTCACTTGTCTTTTGTTTTTATTGGTTTCTATATGACATGGTACGAATATTGTGCTTTGTATTAATTCTGTGTTTCTTAAGGTGCGGTTTTCATATAACGCGGTATGCATTTACAACGTTATAGAAGGAGTGATTGTACCTATTTTTGTGAAATATGACGTTAACTGATGCTGAAAAATTCATTATGTTATGATATTATCTCCTCATACCTTTACTTTTGGTTTGCAAGGCATGAAAAATTTTAATAAAAAAATCGATTAAATATTTTTTTCGAACGACTGCCCATAAGATGTTTACAAAGTATCTATAAAGCAAACTAAAATTTGTCTTAGCAAAGTTCAAAAGAAAATAATAATAATTTTTATAAGATTTGTTGTATCCGATGGGAAAAGTGGCGATGGCCGTCGGTGTCGAATAAGACTCGAATCGGGATATGTTAGAGCGCTAGAGTCGATTTGCGACCACTAAGCTATTTGAATTTCGTTTAGATGTACGTATGTACAATTTAGCTTAAACTACACACAACACCTAAACAATAAATTAAATTAAAATTTTTTTATTAACATTTAAAAGCTATTATAAATATTTTTTTAAATTGTGTAAAAGTTTTTTTACAACGTTAATTTAAATATTATTTAAAATATGTTATTAAAATTATAATAATAATAATTTAACGATATTAATATATTTTGCTTTTTATTACACATTTTAATAAAATTTTTATTAGATTTCAATAATACATTATTATTTGCAAATGAAATATTTTGTCTGTGTATAACTCACACCCCAGTTTTCTGAACGTACGCTATTTAAAATCTTAATTAAATCTATACCTCGAGTACAAACGTAGAAGCACTAAATTCAAAATTATCATCAAAGCCAATTCGAGAAAAAATAGCATCCACAATCCGAAACATTGCTTTTTTGGCAAACACAAAACAGCCAATCTAATAAATGGAAAGATTATTTTAAATTATCCAAACGGTATTTTGCAATACTTGTGCCATAATTTGAAGTAAAACCATTTGCTTAATGAAAATACTTTTTCCAGACATATTCGGACCAGTAATCAAATGAAAGTTGTGATCTTTCGTTGATAGCTGTAAAATAAATAATTAGATTTCTAGCTTCAATAATCACTGAAATCTTTTTTATTCGCAAAATTTTAAAAAACTCCGATTCTACGAATATAAACGTTTATAAATACAAGGGACACTAGAAACATTTTCAACATATCGTTATTTTATAATTCAAAAGTTTGTTTGAAAGTTTGAATTTCTTTATGTTTATAAATATTACAGTCGTGGTTTAAAAATTGGTGTTTCGCAAAATGAAATATATGTGTTATAACGGAAGCCATTTTTGAAAAATTTATACAATTAAAGCTCCAAGTTTTCATAGTCATCAGAAATTTATGGAATCTGTAACTAATGATTTCACAGAAGCAACTACCTATTAAAAAGTACGTGTTGTGTCTACACCATGATACCAAGGTTTTGAACTATGGCGTATGGAAAAGGGCAATATGTATGTATAAGACTAATAAGTATCTTCGTGCTCTGTTTCCAATTAATTAATAAATACAGTATGAAGAAAGATGACGTTTATATTTACACCTATACTAAACATGGCGTTATATGCAATAAAACTACGAACTTACAGAAATGGACTGCTCATCTAACGTTTTTCTTGTCAGCTGACATGAATAGACCTCTTACAAACTGCGTTGAGCTTTTTTCACGCTTGAAGTTTTAAAATTTCGAATTAAATACTGAATATGAATATAGAAAAAAGTGGAAAGCTTGTGGTAATCCTAACTCAAAGAATAGTTTTTTTTCAAGTAAAATAATTTCTTAGCGGATGTTTGCATTATTGTTCTTAATATTAGATTTTCAACATCAACCGTTTATTACGGAATTTCTTAAAAACATGGAGAATACTGTTTCGCGCAGCCTCAAACGTAAGAGGTCTATTCATGTCAGCTGACAAGAAAAGCATTAGACGAGCAGTCCATTTCTATAAGTTCATGAATAAAACCATATTTTAAAACGTTCCAAAGAGATTTTGTATATATGGAAGGTCGATTAAATAAAATCAATTACTAAAAAATTTTAATTATGCTTTAATTGAATAATAAAATCCGCACCGAGAGCCGCGTGTGGCTCGCGGGCCACCATTGATATATTCGTTCATGTGTCGAAGAAATAAATATTTAAGAAGTATTATTAAAACAATATAAGTATAAAACACCATTAACTATATAGTTTTTAAATACATAGCTTCAAATGATATACCGCTTGTATAAAATAACTATTAGTCATATTTTATTCAGATCTGTTTAATGAATTATATCGCAGCAACATAATAGTAATATCGCAAACACCAATACAAATGATGTTACAAATATTTAATTTCTAGAAGCGAAACTTTGTTGCTCAACCGTTTGCGTACCATAAACTTTTGAGAAATACAATGAATTGAGCTAAGAACTGCCATCGTGTTTCTTAAATCAGATGTCGAAAAAAGTCAAAAGAGCACGATAACATTCCTTGGTGCGACGTATGCGTCTGAAAAACTTAACGTGTTTCAACAAATTTCGGGTGTTCTGTCAGTTGTCTGTTCCGGCAAAATCTGAAAAGGGTAACAGTAGTTTATGGTACGAAAACGGTTCCTATAACACAAATACACATTGGAATGTTGCAAAGTTAAGCAGGCGAATAAAAAAATCGTTTATGTGCTTATTTATTTGAAAATTTATTCTTACGAAGGAATTAGGAACCGGTTCCTCGGTGTCTAGAAATACCAGAAAGGGATGATAGGCTTCAGACAATTCAAGATACGGACCGAACTGTGGCCTAGTTGAAACCACTTGACTTCTGACGCACGCCAACGATTGCAGCATATCTAGATATGAGACAATTTCACAAAATTTGTATAGGCTTCCAATGTAATCACGCATTCGAACCAAAACATTGAATATTAATCTAAATGTAAATCATATTATTACAACATCATGACACAGAAATTCAATCTGACACTTTAATATCGACTGACACTTTTGTAACTAAATTCGGATGAATAAATTTTAAAAATATGTAGAGATAACGGAATGATCAAATGATTACATATCTCAATTGTGAGGAAATGTTATTCTTTGAGATAACAAAATTTTTAGACTTCGTAAAAATAACATAATAAATATATTTCAACACAATGTTGAAAACATATTTACAGGCATGTTACAAAACATAATAGTATGAAGATAACAGCATCAGAAACATTTTATAAAAAAAATGGTAGAATATTTCAAGAAATTCTTATAAAAACAATGATACCGCATAAGAACATCTCCAAAAACCTATTAAGAAACAATGATAAAAAAGTTTTAAAAAAATATTTCAAACATTTTACAGAATTTTTGTTTAAGATTAATTTTTTCATAAACGTGTTGTGGTACACAGGATAAAAATAGTGTTGAAGCAAAACAGTATGTTTAAAAAGAGAATTTCTTTTAACTCGTATGAAATCGAATTCGTATAAAAAAAGAAATTAGGTATATATATATTAGCTATTGTTGAACTTAAATCTCAGTTTAATTTTATACTTACACACTGCTTATGCTTTCCATTTCGGACATCGTGTACGCGATTCGTTGTCGAAAATTGATCAGTTCTAAGGTAGTCATGGCCAAAGTATTGTTTCGTTTTTCGATCTGAACGAAGTCAGCGGCCAACTTTGAGTGCTGGACATCTGGCACGTTGGGCATCGTAAGTACGATGTGAAACCCATGCTTAGTGTTTTGATGTAATCGTAACGGCAACGAATACTTATCAGCTAATCGTTCTACATACGATTGCATCTCTTCAATAATATCTGAATACTTTTTTCTGGTAATATCTAAAAGACCATGTATCCCGCTCTTTACTGCGAAGCATCGTTGTACACTACCGCAGTGACCTTTAGCGCTATGGGCGTCTTCATTAATTACTTCACAAATCATTGAGTATAATTTTCCATAATTTTCATGTCCAAGACTCTGAAAAAATTCTATTATGCTTAACTCTTTCATCATATTATAGAGATGGGAAAATGTGGCTCTTAGAGCCGCATGCGGCTCTTCGTTAACTTAACTGCGGTTCTCCAACTCCAACTGGCAAGAACCTGTGAATTTGAGTAAAATGTATGTTTCCAAAATTTATTGAATGATTTTTAAATTCCTTAAATTCTTTTTAATTATATAATTTTAAAGATCAACGTTTAAGTTTAAGTATGAAAAATGTCTGTGAAATACTGAGTATAAGTAAAAAGAATCAGTTAGAAAAATCGAAGGAAATACAAATAAATATTTATTTATTTACACATTTCAGGTAGTTTTGTACGGCTCCCATAATAAATTAAGAAACGAAATGTGGCTCACAATAGCATCATGTGTGCCCATCCCTGTATAGAATAGAAACTAGACTAGTATTTTTATTAACACATAGGAAAATCAAAAGACATACGTTTAATGAATATATTGTTGTGTTGAAGCACGATACCGGATGGTGGTCGTTGTTGATCTTAAACATCATGTTGTACAACACAATTTTTACAAAAATTTCGCACAAGAAGAATAACCGTTTATTTTAAGGCTTAGATAACAATTAAAACTAAAAGCGAATGAAAACCGTAAAACTAAAAACTGATAAAGCGAACAAAGCAAAACCTTATTAAGAGGAAATAGTTCACCCTTGATTGGCAGCGCTTTTTCCGCGTACACAATAATACATTGGCAAAAAATAATACATAACGTTCAATACTCAAGTAACATATTGTATTTCAAACACCCATCTATATCTATATTTTACTCAGGCGCAAAAATGACAACTATTTCCCTAAGTGTTATTTATTTTGTCACAATAATAAATATAGATCACAATTTTATTAAATACTAAATTCTAGCATTTTCCAGAGCATTCAAATAATTTCAATTTTCTATGATTCTATTGAATTATACGAGAAACCTCAAGGGATATGCATGGAACACTTTGGAGTCTACTGACCTAGTGTGATAGATATGTAAAATATACATACGCTCAATCATTCACAACAGTATTATTTTACCGATTAAAACAGCACCATATCGTGGCTCTCGTTGTCACGTCGATGGTGACCAACCAAATAACGAGTAGCATATGGAGCACATTAGCGAGCTAAGTGCTTTTACCACCACAATTGCAAGGTGGCTTGAGCAAGGCAGATAATAACTTCGTGGCAAAAATCGCAGATCGTTAAAATAGCGAAATTGTAGTTTTTGAGTTAACTTATATCTATTAATATTAATAAAATTGTTCAACTATATTAAAATTATTTATTGCTTCTGTATAGAGTAAAGATGCCACAGTATAGCAAAAGTTATAAAAAGATTATTTAAATTACCTTATGAATTTCCATCAAAATTGGACACTCTGCATCACTTAAAACTTTAATTAAGGAATCAATAACTTCCAAACTCGACTTTAGTAACAGAATGTAATTCAGTTGTGTTTCAGCTAATCTTTGTGAATTCTGATGTACTATAAAACCGAACGATACTAAGCGCTCTGTATCAGTTAACAAGTTTAAAACCATCTGAAATGATTAATAATATGAATATTTTTGAATAAAAATTTAGTCGAAATAAAATCGACACTTTTTAGTGTAAAAAGTCCTATAAGAAAAATTGACAAAAAATCTCATCTGTTACGCATAGTTTAATCCTAATTGTATATACATAAAATTAGTTAGACTCGAAAAGCCATTGGTTGTTGTCTGAGTTTAGTACTTAAAGTTACTCGTGTTTTAGCTTTACCAGCGTCAATGACTGGAATCATTTTTTCCGTTGAGCACGAGATTTAAATTGATGTTGGTGAGTAATTTAGAAATAGTAATTCTTTGCATCCAAATTAATAAACAAAACCAGTGGAAAACTTATTAAAGATATACATTTATTTATTTATTGTAAAGAACAGAAATCGCATTAAGTTGGTTATTCAATATGCTGCACTAAATCACTAATATTATTTTACTAGTATCGAAGTTTTCAATAAGTTACTTTCAATATCCAATTTATTGTTCCAAATATTAAAAAACTCAAATAAAACCGATGACCATTAATTGCGACGAGCCTATGAGACAGTTTTAAATAATTACCTTAAAGTTGTGTTTAACTCGTAAACTTTTTTTTATTTGTGGGCGTATTTAAATTTTTCACATTAATTTTTCATAGTTCCATATTAATTTTTTCATATTTACATTCTTTGTCTCATTATATCTTTTACGACTTTTATGATTTATGCTTTTACGTCTCATGCCTGTTTTTGAAATATTTCCCGTACAGCTACTTCTGTTTTAAAGTTGTATTTAAATCGTTCTTTCGACAATTTTTAAGATGATTATCGTCAAAAAACGTTTTCTATAAGTAACTTTTGTATAGAGTGTCCCGCTAAAGGATCATTTATACAATCATCCTCTTACAATGATTTTATGACGATAACTGCCATACCAAGCAATACAAAAATAAAACCAACAGCAATAAAAATAGAAATATGAATAATGATCGGATTCCAATTCGTTAAAAACGTTTTTTGACGATTTTAAAACGATCGATATTTAATACCTTTTCTAATCATCTTATATCGTCGTAAAGACAAAGTAGCTGTACGGAATTGTATTTAATAAAAGAAGTATTTATGGCTGTCGATGCTGATGAAACTTGAACCTAGCTAGCTCCGAATCTAGAGTCGAACGGCAACCGCTAAAAAATTCGGAACTAGTTCGCTATTCGTATGGATAACTAGGCCTGAACTACACATAACAAAGTTATATAATACTTTTACAGTTAATACTTTTTCCCTGGCTTCATTTTAATGGTTTAAAATGATTTAAAGAATTTAAAAATTGAATTATTAGGATCGAATAACATGGACCTAAATAATCGTCTTATTCAAAAGATGACTGTAAATCAGGGATATCAAACTCGTGGCGTAAAATGAACATTTTTGTGGTCCAGTTAACATAACTGTCACAAAATAAAAATGAAATAGAAAAGTGAATTAGAAACGAAATCAGCACATATACAATTGCAATGTACTGTTTATAATAAAAACATTTGTTTCTACGAACATTGATTTTTTACGGGCCATAGAATGTGAAGCATTGTTTATTTTAGCCCAAGCTTGCTTTTGAATTTGACATCCCTGGTGTAAATGACGAAAAACTTATAAAAAAGTAAGACCCGTAATTCAGATAGCATTTTTGGTTTACTGATAAGCTCTTCGATGCAATTAAGCCGTTGCTCGATCTGAATAGCATCACGTGGTGGTTGTAAAATGTTAGCTCGTAAAAGCCGTGTACCACCTGGAGTACAACAGTTGTTCAGCACCCCTAACAAGCTAGAGAATCGAACATTTGCACCGATACAAGACACGAGTTCCAAACGATCAGCAGTATCAACATCGATCATAGTAGCGAAGTCAGGGCCTTGATAGTCGATCCGCATCGTGTGTTTTGTACATATTACACTATAGCTACTTTCTAAATAACGAAAAAGAGCGTTCGCTGCTGCCAGAGCATAAAATTTATGCTGTAAGATCAGAAGTACTGAGTTGTATTCTTCAGCACACACATGGATCAATTGATTTAGACCAGATTCACTGTTAAACAAACCTCGAGACATGGGTACAATATTGGTAGCATTAAAATGTCGCTTTATTTCAGCAAACAGAACATTAGGCACGTTGTTATCAACAAATGTGTTTGGAACTAAAATCTATGATAGAGAAAAATTAAAATCATATCTACTCCA
>AGDA01001444.1:0-15609 GCA_000281935.1 Mengenilla moldrzyki | reverse complement strand
TAGTATAAATTTAATTAAGCCCGAATATGATTAAATCAATCAATAAATTAAGCGACAATACGTATACTGATTAAACCTTATTTCAGCATAAGTTGATAAAAATATTAGAAATTAAAAGCGTCAATGACTACACATTCATATTGAACACAATTATTTATTCAAACGTATGAAAAAATTGATTTCTACAATGCAAATTTTAGATTATAAAAATTTCAGTCAACTTCTTCCATGCGTGAAGCATCTTCTGTAACACCCTCAGCTGGCGGAATATCATTCGGTGTAGCTTCTTCTGTAACCATCGGTTCGTCATCATCGATGCCAACACCAAGTTTTATCATTCGGTAGATACGTGAAGCGTGAACTTGCGGATTTTCGAGGGTAAAACCAGACGACAACAATGCAGTTTCATATAACAATATTACTAAGTCCTTGACTGATTTATCATTTTTGTCAGCTTCAGCTTTTTGACGTAATACTTCCATAATCGGGTGATCAGGATTAATTTCTAAGTGCTTCTTAGCCGCCATGTAACTGTAGAGAAAATTATTAGAAGACATTTTAAAGAATTTAAAACTTTAAGAACATACCCCATTGTTGAGGTATCTCGTAATGCTTGAGCTTTCATAATGCGCTCCATGTTCGCTGTCCAACCATACTGTGATGTTACAATACAACATGGTGACTCAACTAGTCGATTACTTACTACCACTTTTTCAACTTTATTATCTAAAATGTTCTTCATCACTTTGCACAAGCCTTCAAATTTTGCCTTGTCTTCTTCACGCTTCTTTTTCTCCTCTTCATCTTCGGGCAATTCTAAACCTTCTTTTGTAACCGAGACCAATTGTTTACCATCGAACTCTTTCAACTGTTGTACGACATACTCATCAATCGGCTCTGTCATGTAAACAACTTCGAAGCCACGCTTTTTAACACGTTCAACAAACGATGAATTCGAAACTTGGTCTCGATTTTCACCGGTAATGAAATAGATGTGCTTCTGGTTTTCTTTCATACGACTTACATACTCCTTTAGCGAGCACATATCATCACCACTAGCACTCGTATGGAATCTTAACAGTTCAGCCAATTTATTTCGGTTTTGAGAGTCCTCATGAATACCTAATTTGATATTTTTACTGAACTGTTCATAAAATTTCTTATAGCCTTCCTTATCTTCGGTTAACTCTTCGAATAATTCTAGACACTTCTTAACTAAGTTTTTACGAATTACTTTTAAGATCTTATTTTGCTGTAACATTTCACGTGAAATATTCAATGGTAAGTCCTCACTGTCAACTACACCTTTGATAAAGTTTAAGTAGTCCGGAATTAGATCTTCACAATTATCCATAATAAATACTCTTCTCACATACAGTTTAATATTATTTTTCTTCTTTCGATTCTCAAAAAGATCAAATGGTACTCGTCGGGGTACAAATAGTAATGCACGAAATTCTAATTGGCCTTCGACTGAGAAATGTTTCACGGCCAAATGGTCTTCCCAATCGTTAGTTAGCGATTTATAAAATTCGCCATACTCTTCTTGAGATATGTCGTCGGCATTTCGTGTCCAGATTGGTTTCGTCTTATTTAATTCTTCATCCTCAATATACTTTTCTTTAATCGTTTTCTTCTTTTTCTTTTTCTTATCTTTTTCCTCTTCTTCATCAACATCCTCAATTTTCGGTTTATCATCCTCCTCATCTTCTTTCTTTTCTTTATCTTCCTCTCCCTCCTTGTCTTCTTCTTTCTTTTCTTCTTCTACTTCAGCTTCATCGTCACTTAACTCCTTGGTTCGCTCTTTCTCAACTACCAACTTAATTGGATAGCCGATAAATTGCGAATGCTTCTTAACAATTTCCTTTATTTTATTCTCTTCAAGAAAGTCTGTTTGATCTTCTTTCATATGCAATATAAGTTTAGTGCCACGTCCCAAAGGCTCGCCATTAACGTCTGGCCGAACGGTAAATGAGCCACCAGCTGCAGACTCCCACACGTACTGCTCATCATCGTTATGCTTCGATATTACAACCACTTTATCGGCTACCAAATAAGCACTGTAGAAACCAACACCAAACTGGCCAATCATTGAAATATCGGCGCCAGCTTGTAACGCCTCCATAAATGCCTTAGTACCCGACTTCGCAATCGTACCCAAGTTATTTACTAAATCGGCCTTCGTCATACCGATACCAGTATCAATGATTGTTAATGTACGATCCGCTTTGTTCGGAATGATTTTTATATACAGTTCCTTACCAGTATCTAGCTTTGTCGGCTCGGTTAACGCCTCATAGCGGATCTTATCCAATGCCTAAGCATATAGATGAAATTGATTATAGCTTTCGTTTGAAACTAAAATTTACAGAAAACTTACATCAGATGAATTAGATATAAGCTCACGCAAAAATATCTCTTTATTTGAATAAAAGGTGTTAATAATTAGAGACATTAACTGCGCGATTTCCGCTTGAAACGCGAATGTCTCAACATCACCGCTTGTCTCCATTTGTTCTGTCATTTTTGTTTGATCGCAGATATAAAAGTCGATTAATAGAATTTAGCGCACTAATCGTCTTAAAAATTCAAATCAATGACTACCTAGGCATTCACTTATTTATATTTTACCTCAGAACAATTCTAGAAATATTCTCGAATGTTCAAATATTTCCAAAAAACGTCACTACAGCCGTGAAATTGGCGCGAAAATTCAAAAATTTAAACATTTTTTTCGTTTATTCGGCTTCAATCTTGCGTAAATTTAGTCATTTTTATACAAATAGTGTATCTTAATATCAAATTTGTAAAAATTTGCTTTTATATAAGGCTAAAAGTGCGAATTCAAATCAGATCGCTTGGATTAACATGAAAATAAAACGTCACAAAAAGGCCCAGAAACATTTGAATTTTTACGTAAAGAACTTCCAGTTTCGTGAACCGTATCAAGTTTTAGTTGATGGGACATATACATATGCGTGTATTAAAGTATGTAAAATTCAGACACGTGGACAATTTATTCATTAGAATTTTCAATTTCAGTCAAAATCACGTATCGCAGACTTAACAAAATATCTTCAATCGGATTTAAAGTTCTTGACCACACCCTGTGCGATACTGGAAGTCGAAAAATTAGGCCGAAAGTTACTGCTTGCACAGAAGATCCTAAAGGAATTACCAATTCACAAATGTGAGCATTTAAAGACGCCAGTTTCCGGATCAGATTGCCTGCAAACAATGATACGGAACGGCAATCCTAATCGATATATGATTGCAACTCAAGATCGTGAGCTGCAGCAATTCATTCGCGCACACGCTGCTATTCCGCTCCTTTATTTACATGGATCAACACCGATACTCGATGCACCATCGGCAGCCAGTTTGCATGTAGCTGGTGGCAAAGCGAAGCAGATGATTCAAGTAGAAGGCCACGCAAAACAACAATTGGAAACGATGTTAGATCGGCATATGTCTGCAAATGCAGAAAACAACAATCAGGTGATCCGCAAGAAGAAACGGGCTAAAGGACCGAATCCACTATCGTGTCGTAAAAAAGACAAATTTCAATAAAAAGAAAAAATCCGATAATGTATTTCGAATTGGTAAAAAGAGAATTCGTATTCCCAGTCATGTAAAAAATGAATTAAGTAAAATTAAAGATATTTAAGAAAATGAAGCATTTGTCGATTGATCCATTGATCGATTTTGAGCGAGGTAATGATCAGTCATAAACAGAATTCGTTTTGCTACTGGAAACAGCTTTGAATCTAAGTGCGTGCTGCTCGATAAAGCCTTAATTTTCTTAAGCATTTGCTTCAGCACTACGTCGATTAAGTTTTGAGTTACATGGCACCTTAAATTTCGCACTTCGAAGTTTACCAATAATGTATCCAAATAGCTGCAATTAAAATAAAGTTATGATGAAAATTTTCCACCTCATTAAAGCCTTTTCAAAAAATATCCAGTTCACTTGATGTCTCAATTCCATATTTAATAACTTCCACAAAATCATTAGAAAATATATTTGTAAAATATAACATTATAACTTAACTTTAATATATAGTCTTTTGGAAATGGTATTAATATTTTCTTATCATTTTATTATTCATTTTCAATTTCACAAACTTCAAGAAAAACATATTAAAGAAACAAATAATGTTTTCAATAAACTACTTGCATAAACGTATTGCACTTAAAATTTTTATGCATGAGCGGCATCCAGAAATATCATTACAAAAATAATGTAAAGGAACAAAACATGACCCAAAGAATGTAACATTCATTCAATTATCCACTTTTTTAATATTTTTCCTTTTAAAATCGACCGATCAACAATAATCTGCCAGTAGGTAAGTTTTCCGATTAATATTTTATTTTTAAACGATAGTTTAACTCTAACTCCATTTTTTAGATTTTAAATTTCAGTATCAAAGCATTTTTATAACCTTAAATTTTTATATTTATAATAACTTTCCTAAATAATAAAAATAATTATTGCAAATTATAACTTTATAAGTTTTTGATCATAATGGTAAACGTTATATTAGTGATTCTCAGCCATTGTACGGCGGAATTTTACGATGCCACGAGCTTCTTGAAATGCGTCGGCATTTTTTTTTTATTTAAAAATAAATAAAAATAATTAAGAAGGAATGAAACCATGAAAGTAATGTTATCGTTTTTGCGTTCAAATATAAATGAAGTTGTCAAAAAACACCAACACTGAATATTGCATTTAATGTAGTTTATAATTTATCACTAAACAAAATGTATTTTATTTTGTAATTTTATTTTACGTTATATTCTATTGAAATTAGTATCGTCTGCAAATTTTACAAAATGTATCTTATTATAAATGTAACAGTTAATTAACCTTTTTTTAATTTACTTAGTTGTTATTGTGCCGCCAAACTTTTAAATTATTTAAAGTGTGCCGTGACGAAAAAAAAAATTAAAATACAATTATTTTTATTTTCTATTCCCTTTCTAATAAGTGTCTGGTGCTATATGAATTTTGTTCTTTAAATGAGCTTTGTAATGCATATTTACTCACGACAATACTATCACACAAATTTCAAAATGTTTATCCATGCATTTCTTTAAAGTTTGTTACTTGAATTTCTTAATTTTTATATTTCAGTATTTAAATCGATTTTACATTTAGATAAGTCTATATCAAACTATTTCACTTAATATAAAAGTGTTTTTTTACTTTATAAATAGAAGTTTAAAGTTGATTTTGCCTAATTATTGAACAATCCTCAAAATAATCGACTTGTTTAAAAATAATTTTCCAATAGTAATAAAAATATGGAATTATTACTGCGTAATTTTTAGTAAATTTAGTCAAAAATTAAGAACTGAATTTGAATTTTTCACTATATAATGAACATAAGTACACAAATAAAGCTTACGTTAGTTTTAATTCACAATGACTTTGAAAGTCTACACTAAGTTGTTGAATTAACGATAATAAGACGTTGGCACTTAAAACACTTTTTTGATTACTGCAAAGTTCAAATGGTTCTACTTGTTCACAAAGCCAAATAACAATTGGTATTTCCTTAACAGCTAAAGCTACTTGAAATGCTCCATTATAATCACGGAAACTCAAACGTTTTTTAATTTCATTCTAAAAAACAATGTTAGATTCAAAAACTTAATAAACAAAAAACTTAAATTACTTTTAAGCTTTCAGGACTGGATATTAATTTTTGCGAACTCGAATCAATAATTGAAACATTTTTCAACATGCTTGAGTCTGATTTATCACTTATTGATTCCAAAGCATCTTTTAAGTTTTTTTCCAATTCATCATTATAAGTTTTCATGTCTGCCTTTAAAATTACTATAGCATTAGATACCAATTTGTTAATCATATCTTCCAGCTTCATAAAATAACTTTCTTGATTCTTATCGTCGGCCGTAGTCAACATTTTCTTTTCTACTACATTTATATCTTATAATGAAAGAAAATGATAACGATTATAATGTTTATAATAGCAAATTTATAGGAAATTGGAAAATTAAAAATGTAAGAAGTAAATTAACAGAAAAAAATTACGTTGTTTTCCCTAAAATAAGTTTTCATTATAACGTTACCTATGACGGAAGAAATTGCGCTAGGACAAAATAGAGGAAAACAAAACAGTAACATATAGCAAAAACCTTTTGTAAATTTCTAAAAATTAATTAGAGATAATATTTTATTTTTTATACATAACAAATTTTCAAATTTGAAATTTGAAATTTCAAAGGATAATTTAAAAATTGTCAAAATGTTTTTCAAACATGCTTTTGACTTAATTTAAATAACTTAGCCGCATTTAGGTGTTGCAAAATATTAAATATTAAAAGTTATTATTAAAAATAAAAAATAAAATAAAATAAAAAAAATTAAAAGTTACTAATAATCACTAAGAAAGAGTACGAGTGTTAGCCGTTCAATCTTTTTCATTAATGGAAGTAGGGGTTGTTTCGCTTTATGTGCTTGAAGAAGTACACTTGTTATGAGATTAGGATTTCTACTGACGGGATCTAAATAACAAGATTTCCAACAGGAATTTAGCATTTGTTATAATTTTGGATTGCTAGAATACAAAACTGTACAACCGGCACTACAAACACTGTTTGTAAATCATTGAATGAATTTTTTTTTAAAACTTCAGTTTTCCTAACAGCGTTTTTGTCTTGCAACAATGTGCTGAAATAGTCGGCGTTTTTAATCTTCAAACTATATTCAGGCAATAGATATAAAAAAAACGTTGAGAATGTCCACAGTTGAGAAATCAAATTCGTCTATTTCTAATACATCAGTTGACAACGAAAAAAGCGCAATTTATACCGCACACCATTGTGAAACAAAAACGCAGTTAAGAAAACACAGCTTTGGTTAAATTTAGCCGATATTTCATTCTTTAAATTTTTGAAAAATTAAACTAAATATACACAATAACAAAAATAAAGTATTTCATTTATATTATTTGTGTTTAAGAAGACATTTCTGATACACACACGTATATATATTCTTTCTGTGAATTTCTATAAACATAAAAAAAAACTGCTAAATCAATGTTTCCCAACGTAGGGTCCATGCTCCACAGGAAGAAATTCAAAAATGGACTCGAACGTTTTAGCTTCTTTGTTAAGAAGAATTTAAATGCAATGCTAGATATTAATGCGAAATGTAACAAAAAAAGTAAATTGTTAAAAAACGCTGTAACGTTACTAAAATATTCACTGGGCAGTTAAAGTCGCCAAGTAAACTTTGTTGGGATTTTCCAAGAAATGTGCCAGTATGGGGGGCATAACAATTTTAGAAATGTTAAATGTGAAGCACGGCACAAAAAAGGTTGGGAAACACCGGTCTAAATGCATGAAAATTTTGAGAAAAGTAATCCTGTATGAATAAAGTGACATCAAGTTTAAAACTTACATTCCTTGGTGCCTTTATCAAAACAATCATGGATCTGTACGAACATATTTGAGCAAACACGTTCAAACGATGGAACTACTAATTTATTTAGCACATCTTTATAAATAGATTCAGTTGTTTGCCGAATCGACGAATTCATTGAATTTATTAAAGTCTAAATAAAATTAAAACAAAATAAAGTATAAAGCATAAAATAAACATACTTTGCTATTAAAAATTTTAAAAATATTTTCTCTAGTCATCTTTTCCAAATTGTTCATTCTGTTATTCAAGTCATTTTGTAAATTCTTTTGCAACACATCTGTATTTAGTGATTTGTCTAAGAAACTTCTAATCATGCGTTCAATATCCGTTTTTAACGTAGATATAATTTTTTCGTGAAATTTTTCACTACTAATGGCTTCTGAAATTGTTTTTTTAATCTCCTCGATACTAAAAAAGTAACAAATACAATCTAATTTATTTAGTTAACGTTCAATAAACCTTCGTTTCTCATATTGTTTCAATAAGTCAGAAAATTTTTCCATCGATTTATTATGCAAAACGTCCATTTTCTTCGAATAAGAATTCCGTTCCTTTTGAAACTGATTGGATAAATTATGCAAATCGGTTTGCAACTGATTGATATCAGCACTTTGTTTTTCTATTATACGAATTAATCGATCTAAACGATCTAAACGATCCTGTTCTAAAACGGTTGCAATACTGGTCGCCGAATCGGAAATATTAATTTTATCTACAGTATGATGATGATCCAAACGGTTTTGTTCAGATTTAAGCATTTCGGTGGCTTTCATGACTGCAATATCATTCCAAATACTGTGTTCGCTATTATTTTCAACGGGTGCAATCTCCTTTAATAAGAATTAAATTTAATAAAATTATGCTTTTTTACAAAATAAGGGTCTAAATTTTTATTAAATTTGATGCTAAATATTGCTTATCAAATTTCTCCATGATTTAACATTATTTTTATAACTATCTTCCTCCGAAAATCAACAATCACTGATTGCCTAATTCTCAAATTTTTAAAGGATGAATGAGATATGTTTTAATCTATATCTTAAAATAGATAATTTTTCACTAGTCAATAAAATGTATAGAAAATTTATACTGATATCAACAAAATAATAAAAAAAAGAAAAACAAACCAGAAAACAGTGGTCTGTTGATTTTTGAAAGAAGTCAAGCAATATATTTACACCTAAACGATATTATGGGCGAAATTTCACCCACGAAAATTGTGTGTTTAACCCTTTCAGTACGATCACCGGATATATCTGGCATCCATCTGATGACCTGTGTGGCCGAGTGCCGGATATATCTGGTACAGTTCTTATTTAAAGCTTAGGAAAATATTCATAGAAAGGTAGACTGACGGTGTGTTATACGATACTTTTCGGCCGAATAAAGGTAGTTTTTTATAAGCATATTTTCGGTGCGGCGCTCGTTCAGTGAGGGTATCATGACGGACAGAGCGCCCGTATCGATAGGGTTAATATTAATAATAAACCTTACAATTGGTATCCTTAGTTTTTTCAATACTTATTTATCAAACCTGTAAAGATAACGTTATTATCAGACCAGTTCCGTTACAAATTGGTTCGCTACAAAACAAAATTGTTTTTGGTTATTCCACCCATGAAACTTGACACAAATTAAAAAGAAATAGTAAAAATCGTAGACGAAAAAAGTAAAAACAACCTCCCCACATAAACATCTATATCCAATCAGGGAAAATGTCGGACTTATCTAAATGCAAATGATAAAAAGTAATTTCATTTAAAGCCCTTAATGAATTGATAAAATGTATAAATACAAATAAACTGATTAAACTTTTATTTATACACCATTAATACACCATTAATATGATTTATTTAGCTATTAGTTATTAAAAATTAAAAGTAATGAAATAAATAGAATTTGAATGAAATATTTTAGGCTAAACGTTTTAAATAGAGATTTTTTTAACTAAAGTACATTTAAATAAACTATACTATAGTTTTGATAGCAGCGTATAAAAATAGGAACAAAGTTTTAGCATTTTAGAAAATTTTATAATGTGAAAGTAAAGAAGTCATATTCTGTTTCAAATCGTTTAAGATGATCAGAAAATTAATATAAAAGATTTTTTCAGTTAGAAAATAAGTAAAGAATTATTGTTTCTGATACTTTGATCACTGCATTAGAACTATTGTATTTTTATCAAAAAAAAAATCAAAGTCGTTTTTGTTACAATTTTCTTATAATTTTCTAACAGATCATGACAAAATAAGACGGTTCCTGACATTTTTAAGTGAATATTTTTTGATATTTAAAACAATTTAGAAAAAAGTGGAAAAATTAAAAAAAAAAATATTGTAATTTTACAAATATACAGATGTGTTGACTCCATTTTGGGAACAAAAAAAATTAAAATTTTGAATCGGTATTAGTCGCGTAGAAAAATGTCTTCCTTTAACACGTTAGTGGACATAATGCTATAGCATTCAAATTTTAAAGCTAATTTTCATTCATTTAATTTTATACAACCTAGTTGAAAGATGTTATCTATATTGTCGTGGATGCCATACATTCATTGTATATAACAGTTAAAATATGATTTTCTGACTACTCTTATATGTATAATCAGATTTTTAATATTACAACTAGTTTCAAAAATAATTGCTTGTCTATTTTTGCAGCTCACTGAAATTTTCAGTGTCCGCAAACGTGTTAATAAAAGTGAGCGATCGCTTCTATAAGAAAGCAGTAGTTTATTGCTAGCATAGTTGACCGCAACATTGCCACTTAAAGAAAAATTGACTAATTACAATTACTACAAACGAAACGCTATTTACTCGGTAATAGAATAAATTTACTGCCCAAACATATTAAAAATATATTCAAAGTAAAAAGTACCTTTTTAAGGCCTAAAATTTCTTCAACTTCTCTACTTGGACTTGAAGAATTACTTTCCATTTCTTTGCTCAATTTTTTCGCTAATTTTTCCTCATTTTTATTCTCTTCAGTATTATTCGCAATTTTTTTCAGTTCAAATACGTCTGGCGTCATTAGTTCGTTTAATTCCTGTTCATTATTAACCGTTTCTTTCGGCGAATACGTTACTGATTCCATATCTACTTCCGAATCGGATAAGCTACTATAACGTGTGACATTATTCTGGCTCATATTACTACTAACCAAAATATTCTGTAGCACTAAATCGCCTGTCTGGAAACTTTGTGGTTCAATACAATATAACTTTAGCAAAACGGAGAAATCGTTTTTTGACTCATCCTCATTGTACATCGAATCATCAATTTGTGGTTCAGCACTTGGCACACATAATGCCAAAATTGGGAAGTTTAGCACATAATGATTAATCGAGGAAATAATATTATTGTCATTTAGATCTACATACATTACGAACAACTGTTGGTTCCAAATGTCTGATACAAAGACGTACTGTTTCGATTTATCGACACAAAGTTTAAGTTTTCGATCTTTTGATGTTGGTTCGAAATTAATAGTTTGTAAACATTTCCAATTAGAACAAGACCACAGTTTAAGTTCATTATTATCATCACAGCCAGTTAATGCATTTACCCAACACGTTGGACTTGAATTTAAAAATATTTAAAATCTTATTAAAAACTGCCGACTGCAATTAAATTACCCTTATATAACAATTTAATTTTTTCAGCTTTAGTTTAAGCACTCATGTAAACTGTTCGAAAAGTGCATATTTGATCACTTTTATAATATTAACACATTTGCGCCCGCTGATGCGATTCGCGTCATTTAAAATTCTTTTCTTGTTATAGTTAATGAAAAATATAATTAGTTTGGGAGAAGAAAATTAATAATTTTATATAATTACTAGTCCTTATTAAATATTATTAAAAGATAAAAGTTAGCATTTAAATGGCAATATCATCTTATTGCTGTAGTGGTGATAATTGATTTAAAGCACACATTTTAAATATCGCAATATTGTTGACAACGGACTGTGATTAGTTGAAATAAAAAGACAGTTTACTAATTTTTTTTTGCTTTTTTCATGAACCTTAACCAAAATGAAATAATTTCGTTTCGGTATCGATTCAGTTCAAATCGATAAAAATAGTTTCAGAATTGAATCGCGTCCGATGAATTTTAAATTTTTAGATACAAAGCTGATCTGAACCAATCTGAAACGATCATTTCAGTTCAATTTATTTTTATTTTCGGTTCGAAAAAGTTAATTTTTTTCGGTTCAACTTTGAAAATTTTTATTGTTTTCGACTCAGCTCAAACTTTTTTAAAGCTTTTCAATTCAGTTCGATTTAAATTAGTAAAAATGCTTTCATTTTGGTTCAATTTTTGTTGGATTTAGATCTCTGCTTTTCTTTCACAAAAACAGAAAGTATGACACATCAATATTAGATTGATCACAAAGTTAATAAATTAATTATAGAAATATTTTCAAATATTAGTAACTGTAAGAGTAATGCTACTCTACTTTTTCCGAACAAAATTATATAATTATCTGAATTAAAATTTAAATTGCAGACGACGAAATAGTTTCTTAAAGATTTACTCAGTTGTATCATTTTCCGGTCCATCAAAAAAAATAAGATTTGAGATCGGTTTGCCATTATGAGGATTCCAAACATGTAAGCAAGTTGGCGGTTCGTTCGAACTAATATCTAACTTAAAAAATTGTATTGTTCCGTTGAGAAGGGTAACAGCGATAGTGGTAGCTTCCGGTGAAAATACCGCATCTGTTATTGTTCCTTCCAAGTTATCAATAACACATTTTCCTGTAAAAAATTATATTCAAAACTTTTCTAATAAAATTCATTTATAATACTACACGCTTAATTTTAACGATATAGATGTAAACTGAGTCGATCATTTTTAAGTGCATAAAAATCCTAAGTCAATGAGATCGTTTAAAATTTGAATTAAGCAACCTTCAACAATGCTTGTAGCAATAAAAACTGAAAACGCGTGCTTGAATTCATAGATGAAAATTTCTTATCTATATATATATATTCAGAACCTCTCAAAATAAAGCTTAAAAAATAACATAGATAAGGTGCGGATAAAGTTTCATTCCTTAAAGGTATCTTATTCAGTAAAAAATAATTTGCAGTCGACTGTGACCATATTATGAACTGTTACTAATATAAAAACATTGTTTTCAGTTGCCATCATATTCCTGCCTTGAATATTGAAGTATATAGTTCAAGATCGTACTTAAAAATGTTATTAAATTTTCAAGTACACTTACATTATCAAACATAAAATTCAAGTAAAAAGAAAAGGTTTAATTTCAGCTTTGTGGGCTACTTTCAAAACCTTTGTGGCTACTGTGTTGGCTACCCTCGCAACAAGTCACCAATTTAGTAAAAACTACATCTTTTCTCGTTAACCAATATACAAATGGATATTTTTTACAACATAAAACATTATTCATATTACATTATTATTAGTACTTGTATTACAGTTTAAGAAAGCTCCATAATAATTGAATAACTTACCTTTAACTATTTCAGACTCTATTAATTCCGGTTCATTATCTAATACCAAGGTATCATAAATGTAAACTGTAACAAAAAAACAATGTTATTTAATATAGAATTTATCAATTTGTACTAAGAAACAACGTTCACAAAACTATTTTGTAAATTTTACTAAAAATTTGATTTCCTTTCAAGTTGAAAAACTTGTTTCTCAGTGCGCTTTAAATTTATAATCAAAGATGAAAAATATAAAATGCTTTAAAAAAAATAATTTTTAATAGTCTTCTTAGCTAAAAAAATTTAAAACATGTTTAATTTATATTAAAGTCTTAAGCACGTTTATATTATGCAGTCAAAGAGTTTAAAATAAAATTTAAAAGAATCCGAGTCAACAAAAAACCAAAAAAGATATTTGGGTGACGTGTGATTTCATGTAATAAGTTCAAATGTGTCAAAACATTCTTATTACTCCAAAATTAAGTATATTTGTATTTAGTACAAAAATGATTTTATCCGCGTACCAAATTTTATAAAAATATCAACAACAAAAAATCTATAATTTATATACACTTGAAATTGTGGTATTGAGATAATTCATTTTATAGTTTCAATGAATTCTCCTCGTTGTGATTTATGATAAAACTTAAAAGCAACTACATTTATTACTTATTGTATTGACATATTTTTGTTGTGTGAAACAATTTTAGTTTTTAAAATTAGAAAAAGTTTTAAAGAGCCGTTTAAGGAATACAATCTATTGATATAAAAGACTACTGGAATTGATAATTTCACACCTTTGATAAAAGTCAACAAATTAATCACAAAATTTGAGATTATTAAAATACCTGAATTGCCAATCATCACAGCAATTATATAGCATAAGATTTCTGTACTGTACACCTGATCGAAAGGACACCATGCCACTTTCAAATATTCCACTGGATAACTTTTCTCCCTTTTATATAATATTTTAACCATGCGTTTCTGCTCTCTTTAAATAAAAAAATCAATTAGTATTACTTAACTTTAAAAGTTTAATATTTATATTCGTTATTATAATAGTTTAGAGTAAAATTATTAGGATATACAGAAGCCAAAAACGCAAATTTGTACATTCCATTTTTGAGAAAAGAGGTCTCTACATTTTTTTCGACTAGGGATTGGGTTTAGAGAAAACAAATTAGTGTTTTACACAAAGATCTAAAATACACATTATTTACTCACAAAGAAAACTTTACTAAGGATTTCGCGGTGATATTTTAAATGCGGCCGAGTAAAAAAATTGGATTTTTCAGTTAGGGATGAAGTTCAAATTCATTTAAATGAGACTGAAGTAAAAAATTGTAACCAACTACAGATGAATAAAATATTTCGTTAAACATTTATGACTAAAATATTTGAATTATTACTGATGTGAGAAATAAGTAATAAAATCGTAAAATAATTTAATACAGTAGGACTCCGCTAACGCAAGACACCTTCCAACAAAATAAAGCGTAATACGAAATAGCGCTAAACGAAGCTATCCTAACATACAAATGGGTTAGGAGAAATGGATAGTTAGTTTCCAGTTTAATGCTTTTTCTAGTTGCGTTCATTTCTTATTTTTCATTATTATCCATGATTAAAACTAGATATTATAATGTTTGTCATTGTATTAATCGTTAATATTTATAAATTTATACTTACAATAATGTCAACAAATGTTTTAAATGATAAAAATGCATCTGTACAGCGTCTCATCAAGCTAGAAATATAACTACACTGCTTTAGATATGTTATGTATATATTTAGAAACCTAACGCTATGTACGATTTCGGGAGTCCCGGATCGAAATAAAAGAATGCTAAGGTAAAGTAGCGCTAAGTGAAGCAACGTTAAACGAAGTCTTACTGTATTAGTGATTTTTAACAAATATATTTTAGGAAAAATTATATCAACAATAATACGCAATATTATTATATTATTATATAATGTATGATTAAGAAAATTGGTAGACTAAAATTTAACGGAAATTATATTTCCTTTACCAGAAAAAATTTAAAAATTAAAAAAAAACTACATTTTATTGTTTTTGGTTTTCATCAGCCGGTAAACAAAAAGCGTGGCAGAACTATCAATGTACGCAATAACGCACTCCTTTGGCAACGATGAAAACATTAAATCGATGATTTCCTTGTCTTCGTCTGATTTCAATAATGATCTCTCATTGATCTCGTGATTTCGTATGCGAATCGAACTTTTTCCCTTATCTAAAAGCGAAAAAAACACAAGATTAGTTTATTTGAAAGAAGAAAAAAATTCTAATAATCATCAGATTATTTTCAAATATGCATAATATAAGACAGTTTATAAAGAGACTAAAAGAAATTTTTATGCAAATTTAACGAGAACTGTTATGGATTCAGCGAAAATCAAACCAAAAATGGAAGCAATAAATAACACTAGGGAACAAAGGTCATTCCCCGGAAACAACGTATATATTTCCTGAATTCCCAAGTACCACTGATGCCAAATCCAAAATATTTTTGAAAATCTTGAGGCCAATTTTTAGGGAGGGGGAAAACGTATTTTTCAAATATAAAATTTTTTTTCTCCGAAGCGATAAGGCCTAGAGAATTTTTTTTACCCTTAAAGCAATCAATCAACCCTTGTTAAATAGTATACCAAAAATTATAAATATGC
>AGDA01001442.1:0-11329 GCA_000281935.1 Mengenilla moldrzyki | reverse complement strand
ACCAGTGTTATTGTAACAGAATGTTGAATACAAAAATTGAGCCATTTAAAAAAGTTAATAACATAAAATTTAATATATAAAATTTTAGATCACTTCAATTTACAGCTAAAAATACGTACTTGAATAGTCACTATAAGTAATATGGCTACTACTCAGCAAAGTACTCAGGTTCAAGTTTTGTCGGCACCGAAAGTCATTGCCTTTTTTTCCACCAGACAACACAATTGTTTTTCCAAAGAATTAATGACTTGGTGGAAAAGTTTTAAATGAAGATTAATTACATGTAACATGTTAAAGTTATTTGTTACGAAAGATATTAATATTGGAACGTTCCTATAAAGTTTTATAAAATTAGTTTATGCATAAAACTTCTCTCAACAATATGACTAACAAAACAAAAAAATAATTATTCAATCTGGTGCTGTCGTTCAGACGTTAAGTAGAAAGATACAAATTTTACAATATATTTTTGTATATATATAAATTAATCTAAAGAATTCAAATGTATTCGAAATGAATCTCAAAATAGTTTAAAAAGAAGCAACATAAAATAAATGATAAAATTTTAGAAGTATTTTAAAAGTTCTAAAGTTGTTTAAAAGTCGTCAAAAACTTGTAAAAGCTTGTAAAAAATTGTTTTAAACATGTGAAACATTGTCTAAAACTTGTTTAAAAATTTTTAAAAGCTTGTTCCAAACTTGTCCAAAACGTTTCAGAAATTTATCTAAATCGTGTCAAACTTTGCCATATTATTACCTAATAAATAAAGAAAACAATGCTTTGCACAAATTTTTCGATATTTTTATGATTTTTTAAAGTACAAATGTGCTATACGAATATATGGACATATAATCATTGTATTTAGGCTACGCCTACAGGACCTAGATTTATAAGTCCCTGGAGCTTATTCATTTTAAGTACAGAGTAGAAATTGAAAAAAGGTCTAAACGCCTTAAGAAATAACCGAATTTATTCATGCTGTTTAGGCAACGTAACTTTTAAGATATTCGATTACTTTAAATTTTTGGCTATATATTATTTTTCAGTTATACTCCAAAAAAAATTATATTACAAATAAATATAATTCTTATTCATAACATTAACGCTTAAAAAAGAGTGTAAATAAGCTTTAAATTCATACAGAGCTTGGTATTGTGTATTGAAGCTTGCTAGAAAAGATCCTTTTTCTAAATTTTATCACACTTTATCATGATATATATGTGAAATCAATAAAAAGTGGTTTGTTTCGAATTGTATTTATTAGTGAATATAGACAGGTACCGCTCTTGGAGCACTGGTATGTGTAACAAAAGGGAGATTAAGTTTTGCGGTTTTTGTTATTTTACAAGCGAGGGTTTGTTTATTATTTACCCATCAATGTGATTTTGCCGTTTTTTATTTATTTACTTATTTGTTCATTTGGAATGAGGGAAATCAATTAATTTTTAAAAGGCACACAAGGTACTAATAATAATAATTTGCTGAGCTTTCTACAATGAATACAAAAAATTTATTCATGTTATAAAACTTGTTAAATTATAAGGATAAGTAGTGCAAGAAGCAAATATGTATATCCAGTTGTTTAACGTGTGAAAATATCTATTAAAAGTTATATATGTCAATAGTATAATTTAGTTTTTAGGTATGTAATTACTTGGATAGCCCTTAATCGGCTATAAAAAACCTGTTTTCATTAAACTAAACTTTAAAAAAATTGGCGTTTTCTATTGCTTTTTTATTTTATTCAATTTTAACATCAATTTTTTTAGTAGGGTACGTGAAATTAAATGTAATCATATTTTTAAAACGTTTATTCCCTCCAAAATTTTCATCGACACTTTTAATGTGTTTAACGCAAAATCTTTTAAAAATATAGAAGTTGGGCACCTTTTCTTTTCTGTGTACCCAGTTTGTTATTATGACCACAGCAACTAGGAGCATTGGTAACCAAATTCACAGAGTAAATGTAAAACAATTACAGGTCAGAGATATTTTTTGCGTATAATCTTTTAAAATTGGTTAGAATTGATCACTTTACAAACTGACTAAATTACGCTGATGAGTTGTTTTTTAGTTCTTATATTGTTATATTTTGACGTCATTACAACTCTGGCACCTCTTGCGTAAATGATTACTTTTCTTACAACCTGGGTCTGAAAATAATTCGTAGTGTTTAAACAAAGAGTTGAGTTTGAGGTAGGTGGTAGTGTTGCTTTTTTTACTATGTGCAAATCAGATAGATTTATTTCAGATTGTTTCGAGAAAAATTCACAGAACAGAGCAATAAGCTTGATGTAGCGCATTGCCAAGGCGCAGGTCGAATGATGGCGGAGGCGCGTGAGCACAATTACAGAGTGCGAAGAAAATAATAATGCTTTTCGAATTTTTGTAAAAAGTGTAAATAAACGACTTAAAATTCTAACCGCATTATATGTCCAAGTAGCGTGGCCCACAAATACATAACAAAGCCCATGTACATGTGGGTCATGGACTGCTCGTGTCTTTGTTCTTCATTTGGAGACATAAGATTGCTAATCTTATAAGGGCCTAAATGACTAGGAGTTTTTGAGTTTTTCGGCTTTAATTTTTTTAACGAAAACTCAAATTTAAAAATAAAATAAATAAATAATAAGCCATGCTTGCTAGGCGGGGTTAGCACCCTAGCACTGCAGCCATATGGCTTATTGTACTTCTAGCAAGCCGGTAGTTCAAAGGAGCAATTACATGTATCAAAAAAATCCAAGTAAAAGTCTTTGTGTTTCTTGGAAACAGTCCATCTGAAATCTTTCTGTCCCAGGATGGACATTTCCAAGATTAAAAACAGCTGCCCAAAAAGTCTCTGAGCATTACCTTTAAAATCCTACTCCCAATGGCTTGGTTGTAGGTCTCCCCAGTATTGGGTCTCACCAATTTCAAATCGTGGAAATAGTAATCGAAAAGCTGCTGCTTTTCTTCCAACAAGAAAATACTTTTAATAGGTTCTCTTATCGTAAGACGTGATCACTCGAAAGAAGAGGCTTGGATTCTGAGGCTTGAAGTTTATTCTTCCCCTAACCATCTTCAGCTTCATCTACTTGTCTTATCGTAGCTTTCAGGGTCTAATTTTTTCCCTTTTAGAGCGTTCGTTTTTTTTTCTTTTACGACTTTCCTGCATTGAACGCCAGAAAACATTGTTGTTTTTTTCCAGGAATAATTCCTAAAGTTTCTTTTTACATGAAGCTTTGATTAGTTAATCTGCCTTCATTTTATTTAGATTCATATGAATCCGATAATCACCGGGTCCGCATCGTCAGTGACCCGGTGATAACGATGTAAGGCTTTTACTCTAGGGGGTCGCCCGGTACCCTAGAGGCTCCGTTATCCTTATCACTCACTCCGGATAGAAATCAGCCAATCGGCACGGGTCGCTTTACACCTTAAGCTGGTAGTGAAGAAAAGGGTTGGTCCGTAGCCTCTTGTTAGAATATTTGAGGCTATCTCAATGGGACATTTGGTTATCCGCCACCTGCCGACACGCTCAGTAGCCCCCCACAGCTCTGAGAACTCAAATTTAAAAAAAATTTCTTCTTGACAATGAAGTTTAGTGAAATGTGCCTTCTCTAGGCGAAATCTCATTTTTTTGATCAATAGAGCTACCCATTGAACTTTATAATACGCAATGTATTTTAATTCCATAAAATAAAAAAAAGCCACTTAAAATAAGATCCAAAATTCACAATCTGACAATTGTTCACTTTAAAGGTATAGAAATAAAGCGAAAATTGTACAACTAATTTTAAAGGTTATTTTAAGCATAAATAAAAAAGAATGAACCTATTAGACTCAAGTATGGGCAGGTTTTAGTGGAGAACTTATTGGTTTTTAAAATAGTACATGTTATTTTTCGGGTATGTTTTTCTTACTAATTAAATTGGGGTACAAAACATAAAATGTCCATATTTTTACAGTTTTATAATTATTTCCAAAAGAAGGAACGTTACCGATTCTGAACCATTGCCAATTTAGATAAGTCAATGAAACATCTTTTAATGGGCATAAGTCAAATTGTGGGGAAATTTTTCGTTTGCTCTTAAATAGAAGTAAAATTTATTGAACAATATTTGTGTTTCCTTAAATTTTTTTGTTGTTTGGCTCATGTGACAACAGTGCCTCATGTACTTTTTTTCTTTATATCAGAGTTTCCTAACGTGGGGCCCACGCCCCACAGAGGGGCGATTTGATAGTCAAAAGGGGCAATTGGAAAATAGACTCGGCCGATTTCAAACAGTTTCTTCTGGGTAATTTATATGCACTGTTAGGTATCGTTGTCAAATTTAACAAAAAAAATAAATTTTTAAAAAAACGCTGTAAATAATTGTTAAGTATAATTTCGTTTAATCAAATGGGAAATTAGAGTAATTAAGTAAATTTTGCCAAGATTTTTTGAGGAGTGCGCTAGTATGGGGGGGCATAACAATTTTAGAAATACTAAAGGTGGGGCACGGTACAAAAAAGGTTGGGAAATACTGCTCTATATCATTTTTCAAAAAACAATCTCGTCGACCGCTTTTTGAATTTTTTTTTTTTCGCCAATATCAAGAAAATGTATTTTAACTTATCCCCCAATGGTTTGTTTTTACTAATCAGCTTTAGTTTTGACGAAAATAATTTTTGAATTTTTTAAAATTAAAAAAAAAACATTTTTTGGTGTTCTTCGAAATTTGAACTACCACATTTGCAAATCGTTAGAGAAACCAGTGTGTAATTTTGTGCGAATGGAGATAAACAGTCGAATTTTTTTCAATATTTTTTAGTTTTCTACGTGCTTTAATTTTAAAATTAAATATTTTTAACTGAAATAAAAAACTTACCCGTTTCCTCAAAATTAAGCTTTAGGTTTTTTTATTTTACTATATACTTGATCCGAACTTTCAGAAAACATATACTTCATATAATGCCTTTGATTAAAGGTAAAATTTGTTTACTAGTGTATTTCTTATTTTGATAATAGTTTTTAGTCAGCCAGAAATATTTTATGTTTTAATTAGTATTAAGAAAATGTCTAAAGGTTTAAACAGAAATTAACACAACAGAACAACTATAGTAATTTAGTTGAAAGCTTAACAACCAGTTTATTAAATATTTACGTTCATAAGATTTAGAAAAGGGGTTATATGAAGAACCATTTTAAAGCAAATATGTAAATTGCTCTAATAACATAAAGTGGATACAAATGAAAACAATTCGAATTGAATTTGAAACATGTACCCTTTTTTTGTAATCGAAACACGTGAAATTATTTATTCGAATTTTCGAAATCATTAATTTTTCGAAACGATCACATTAACCCTAAACGAGTCACATATATCTATTATTTGAATGTTGTAAAATATGAATTTTTCATCAAACGTAAAATTTAAATAACAATGGTCGAAGAGCGATCTGGTTAGCCGGGGTTACGAAATTGTCCTATACAGCCCTTGTGATCGTGAGCGGGGGGTGAAATCGCGGTAGGAAAAACGAAGCCGAAAAATCGTAACTAATTTACTGACAATATGTTCTGGTTTAAAATGTTAAAAAGCCTTTATTTCTAATTTCGAACATAATTCAGTATTATGTGCGCTTCGTTAATATGACGTTTAAACTAGGGTGGTGGGTGACAATAGATAAATAATTTCAAGCTTGTTTTGACAGACTGCTTTGTTATTTTAGCTGTTTTAGATTTAATTTTTTTTTCAATTTATCCCCTTTTTTGTGTGTATCTTGATGTATAAATGGGAAAAAACTGTTTCAAAATATGTGCATTGAAGAAAGGATTCTTCGAATTTCGAAAATTAGCTTTGGGTCTTTTTCTAAATGAAGGCAGTTTTTGCTTATTTTAATTCCATGAATTATTTTCTTTAAAATTTTATATATTTATAAAACATATTACAGAGCATTTCTATTAACCTTTTGAGTACCAATAACGGTTTTAATATGTTGAATACATAGGGATATTTATTCTTTTTGGTCTCTACACTGATAGAATGGACAGAATCATCTCATTTTTAAATAGAAATATTACTACTAATTGCCTCTGGTACAATGTATACAAAAATTTAAAAGAAAAGCATACTTAAGAAAATATACTTATAATTGAATTTTTAAACATTGGAAATTAGTTTTAGTATACTTGCAATGTAGTTACTCTTATGAAGATAACCGCTTTATAAATATGAAGGACAAAATTCCGTTCTATATTTTCACACTGGTTTAATTTCATCAGTAAATAACAAGGAATTTGCTGTTCGAACCTCGAAAACTGCTGGTTACATTTTGTTGAAGTAAACAAAATCCTCCAACTCGACAAATTCCCAAAAATCGAGCTTTCAAACGCAATATAAATACGACGACGAAAAATCAACGTTTAACTTATTTTAGTTCACTTTCTTTAACTATTTTAGTTTAGTTCGTTCAAAAATTTGCGTTACCTTTGATAAGAATAAAACTTGTGTTTTGTTAATTTAAATAATTTGAACTCTTTATTACAAATTCCGCGATCAAATTTCCAAGTAAACCTTCATCAAGTCCTGAAAAACCAATCTTCGAATCGAAAATAATATAATTTGAAATTTGTGTCCAAAATCATTTAATATTACTGAAAACTTAAAATACACCACAAAAATACTAATAATTTCAATGTAAAATATTTGAAATTGGTTTCAGCATACTTATAATTATAATTGTAGATCACTTAAAATCAATTATAAAAATACTTATAATTGCAATGTTAAATTGTTTAATTTCGTTTAGCCTGCATTTATCTGTTTTTGTGGACATCTTACATATAACTTATTGTAATTATAATTACAATAACTTATATATAAGATGATTATAACAATAACAAGTACACGTACACTATACATTACTGAGGTGTCCATAGCAGTTTAATCACTTGTAAAATAAGATTTTATAGAAAAAATTTGAAAGTTTAATACATAAATTTTAAGATCAATGTGATAGAAACTTTTTTAAATGTGTCAAACGTTGCAAAAACGTTTTTAAAAACCAAAAATAAACTTTTAAAGTAAAAAAAGGATTTACACGTTTAAAAAAGTTTATTTTAAGGAATAATTTTGAAAACCAATATAAGTTTTAATTTGTTTGAAGGGATATCATTGTTTTCTTCCAATGTGCTCAACGAATTTTCAAGTATATTTTTCAGAGGAAAATTTTTTGAAAAAAAAATGGCAATACACCTCAATTTCTTACAGTTTGTACTTATTTTTATAAAATAGCTTTTTATCAAAATTTTAGTACCTTTTTTTACTTTAAACTTATAATAAAAGTACTAAAACTTAGAACAACGTTTTAAGTAAACACTTCTTGTAATAATAAGTATGTTAATATTACAGCTTCAAATATTTTTTCACCAAATTTATGAGTTAAATTTTAAAAATAAGTATTGTATGTTTCAATGTTTTTTCAAATACTTAGTTTTCTCAGTGTAGTTTTTTGAGCTACATTGATAACTTTATTTTTATTTTATAGATTTGTTTGGGGGCCAAAGTGACATTTTCAATATAGCGGCAGCCGCAACCTTTCTATCACAACATCAACACGAGCAACATTTGCAGCAATCACAAACAGCGCTTCAAACTGGAATATGTAGCAGTACCCTTGGGTCGTTAAGTAATGTACCAGATCAGTCATATGGGGCTCATTTTTTCAGCAACGGGACCAAGTCCTGCTTTCTAAATCGACCGGGGTTCGGGCCGCATTTGTTATTTGGGCAACAGCGGCTGCATGTGCAACAAAATGGAACGTTCGCCAATAGTCGAGAAGTGGCCGTGAGCAGAGACCGGAGTCCCAGCAGGGTGCCCAGCGTGTTTCCGCTGCCAGGAGCGTTTCCGTGGGCTCAAGCGACACGAGGAAAACCGCGACGCGGTATGATGCGGCGCGCAGTTTTCTCAGACTTGCAAAGGAAGGGGTTAGAACGCCGGTTCCAGATTCAAAAGTATATCAGTAAACCGGACAGGAAAAAACTAGCCGAAAAATTGGGCCTTAAAGATAGTCAAGTAAGAGAGGTTTGAGTTATGCTTGTTTATACCAGCAAACCACAAAATCCATTTTAATGTTTTTTTAAATAAGCATATGTTCATAAATAAAACATGTTATTATACTCACTAGATAGACGCCATGTTTGGAACTAAAGCTAAAACATAGACTCCATTTTTAAAGCTTTTAAATTGTTTTTAACACTGCAAAATGCTTAAGCCGTTTTCAGATTTGACGTCAAACAATGTCATAAATTGCATTTAATAACAGTAACGTTGCGATTTTCTTTGCTAATAGTGACAATTTTTTTCTGTATGTGTAAATGCTTAGGTTCACTAAAAACGTTTTCAAATGTTTCAATTTCATCAATCTTTTAATTCAAAAACTTAAGGAACATGTATTGTGATCGACTATGATACTTGTCCTTACGTTATTATATTCGTTTTTAATCAACTTGTATTTTTACAAATTAATTGAGATGTAAACAATCAACCATGTTGATTTTTATAATATATGGGCGCATTCAGGAATTCAGATCTGAATCGAATCAGTGTTGAAAGATTTCAATTTTGTTATTCAGAATTGTTCTTGAGTAATTCGATTCGTGTTCAGTTATGTTTTAGATTCTACACGAAACGCCATTTTTTTCATCTGCTTCCAAATCATCTTTTAGAAGGGTTGTTTCGGTGTAAAAAAAAGACGGTAATAGTTTTGTTCTCTTTTTATTGTAAAGAAGAATTTGTATTCGAGAACACAATTGGTCTAATATAAATTCAACATTACACTAATCGTACACTACACTGACTACACTACACCGATCTTACATTGAATTGAATTCTTGAATGTACTCCATGTGTGTATACATTGAAGGTTTTACAGAGTAATTAAATCTGTTCTGTAAAGTAAATTTGCCTTTGTTTACTTGGAAACCCCAATCAAAATAGGTTAAGATGTAGGATGATGAGATTAGATTTTCAAATGCAGCCCAAAAGAGGATACAATTTTTATATGAATAATATTACCTAATTTTTTAAAACTTTGGTGCTTTGGTAAACCTACCTTAGTTAAATCTCGGTTTAAAAAAGTTGCTCGTAAGTTTACTTGAATTCGCAGAACTCTTTTTGCAAAATCTAAATATTTTTTACTCGAATCAACATTGTTTTTAACTTTTTTTACATTAGAACAATTTGATCACCTCTTGTGCCCTTCTAAATTTCGAAAAGAAAAATCAGACCTACCAAAAAATTTATAGAAATTTGAAAATGATAAACTTAAATAACAATGTGTTTAAAGTAAAAAATAAGTAATATTCTAATTAAAACGTTTATCGAAAAATATACTTTTACCATCACAAGTGTTGTGTGCAGTTTAAGGCAAGTTGTAAACGTATACACATATCGAGACTCAAATAACCTAGTAGTCGCCGTTCAACCCTAGCATTCTGACATACCTAAGTTCGAGTTACGCCCAGCACCTACGGTCATTGCCACTTTTCTTACCGGACACAACATAATAGAGTAAATTTGTGTGACTTAAAGGTAATTTATTACGTAAGCAATAATTCTATGGAAGGTAGATTTACAAAAAGGTCCTATGTTTAAGTTGTGAATAAAACTTTTATGAGCATAATTTAATGATCGCAGAACGCAAACTAATAATGGCAATTTTGTATGTAATTCAAAACAAGTTGTATAATTGTCTAATGCTCATCGTTTGATCTTAGTGCTCAGAAGTATTCAGGGTCGAATTTCACTGATACCGGCGCCTATAGAAACTTTTCCCGTGGGACACAACAACACCAGGTTAAAATTTTCTTTTTGTACAGTGAATAAAAAACAGACGTCAAACTAAGAAATCTTATGTTAGTGACTTAAAATATGAATTAAATTAAACTGTTTTACTAAATATGTGACTTTTCAAAAAATACAGAACAATCAAGATAAGAACCATATAAAAGTTCAATTTGATAGCTGAAATGGTTTGCAAGGTACAAGCAATTTTTCGTTTACAAAATTGAAAATGACTTATGATTTTATTTTAAAATTGTAATTTTTTAAATGAATTTTTTTAAATAGGTAAAAATATGGTTCCAAAATCGACGTATGAAATGGCGCAACTCCAAAGAACGAGAGTTGTTAGCAGCTGGTGGTTCGCGTGAGCAAACACTTCCTAACAAAAATAACCCTAATCCTGATCTAAGTGATGCAATCACGGACCGTCTACCAGGCGCGCAAATTAAAAAAAGCTTATTGATACCGACCACGCCTACAAGTTTCCAGCATGCGCAGTCAAACAATAATAACGAAACAGAGGCTGACAATTTCTGCTCAGATGACGAAATCAGTGTCACATGATCATAATGGTTATGTTCTAATAGACTTGTGCTATTTTACGATATGGATGACTCATGAGCGCCGTTCGATTTTCTTGTGATTATTCAACATAAGTCGTGTTCAAAAGGTGTGTCCTGTTCGGGACTGAGATGAAAAGTATTTTTGCAAACTTGCTCGGTCTTGTACAAAAATTTAGGAGTTGAGTAATTCTAAGTCGCTATGACGTAAAATTGTCCTGTTCGGGACACACTTTTTGAACACGACTATAGTACTATGAATGGAAAAGACGCAATTTGTTTTATTGTTTTAATTTTCAGTTTGTCTCTCATTAGAAAAATATAAATTGTAATTTTGACAAAAAATTTAATAAAAAAAGGACAACATTTTTCGTTGCTTTTTAAAAAATGTATCGATACATCTTAAAATTGATCAATTTTAAAAAATATACAGAATTGGGAAAAATTATAGTTTTTTTTAATTTTCTAATTAATAGATGAGCCTACTCACGGTAATAGTACAGAAAACAGATACTTTACCTCTATTTTGAGTTGTTGAGTGATTTTAAGCATAACCCCTGTGTGCAATAACAAGAGATAAAAAGTTTTTTTCTGCTAAAAACTTGTTGCAACGACTGTTATAACAGCCTTTTTAACAGTTGTTAATTTTTTATTTGTAGTAACAAGTTAATAACAACGTTAGAGAAACATATTCGGTAATAAGATTAGTAATAAAATATTAATGAAATTGTCGTGAAAAAATATGACACATTATACGAATATTTCGTAAATAAATAGTAATGGAAAATGAGAAGGGATATCGAAACCTTTCGGCTTTAGCTTTTCTTTCACGACAATCTAGAAAAGTCACGATTTCAGCCTTTTTTTACGACAATTTCGAACCTCATTAGTATTCTGTTACTAACCTGTTACCGTCCTTGTTTCTCTAACATTGTTATTGTTACTGCGAATAGGAATTAACAA
>AGDA01001390.1:0-10314 GCA_000281935.1 Mengenilla moldrzyki | reverse complement strand
TCAAGGTGACTCCTCTGCAGTTCAGAATCTCCGCGGCTCCAGACTATTTTCAAGCTATTGTGAAAGACGTCCTTCGTGGTATCGATGGTATCTATTCCTACTTCGACGACATGTTTGTCGCTGCTGAATCGCAAGAAAAACTAGCTGACTTGTTAAATGAAATTCATACACGGTTTTTGAACCAAGGTAATAAACTCAAACGTGACAAATGGCAGTTTGACGTTCCCGATACCGAATTTCTAGGATTCCGAATTTCAGCTGAAATAGTAAAATCGTCGCCTAAGGTGTGTGGAACCGTAGTCCAAACTCCTGAACCTAAATCTAAAACAGAGTTACAGGCTTTCTTAGGGCTCATCAATTTTTACCACAGCTTTTTTAACAATAAAGCTACTGTAGCTGATCCCCTGCATCGGTTATTACATAAAAATCAACCTTGGGTGTGGAGAAAGACGCCAAAGGAAGCATTTCGCAAAGTAAAGGCTTTATTGTCGTCTGACGCGATTTTGATCCACATTGATGTGAAAAAATCGATTGCTCTTGTGTGTGACGCTTTCCCTGTGGGAATTGGGGCTGTGTTATGCCATCAACTCCAGGACGGTCGAGAAGTTCCCATTGCGTATTATTCGCGCGTCTTACATAGGCAAAACGTAATTATGCGCAAATAATGTGTATGATGTTTTTGAAAAGAAGTCATAAAAATGTGAGAGGAAATCTTTCCTGCTCGTGAAGAAAAAATCTTTCATATTTCTATAATGAGCATGAAATCAGTTTTAAGTTTTAGACACCATAAAACTAATCATTAAACTGTTGAAAAAATTGTACTTTTTTATATATTGATAAAAACATTGTTATGACGGCACATGTGCACGTTACAAGACAAAATCAATACAGATCTAAAATAGATAATATTCATTGAAATACATTAACACAAAATTTCATTTTGTAGTAATTAACGTTTAAAAACAATTTTTTTTAATCTTTAACGAGTTCAAAATATTTTAATTACAAAAACTGCTTATGAATTTTTTTTAAAAAAAATGTTTTTGGAAGTCTTTTTATTTTTAAAAAAATATTTTAGGAACTACAATAATTAATCGTGAAACTAAATTTTCGTACACTAGCACACTTAGAATAAATAATGTAACACGTTCTGACTCTGATACTTATTCATGCAAAGCTACTTATAAAATTGATAAGGAGTTAAGTATGGACTATGATGATAATACTGAAACTAAGAAAATAGTTGTTACTGTACAAAACACTGTGCCTCCGCAAATTCGTAATTCTAATATGAATGGGACGGAAACACGAGTTTTTTTGGGACAAGCGTTAAGTCTGTTTTGTGAAGTAATTGGCATCCCTAATCCGTCAGTAAACTGGTATAAAGATGATGTGATAATCGAACCAAGAAACAGTTCTAGTCGTTACAGACTTGAGAAAGATTCCAACTTTAAATTCAAGTATGTGCTCTCGTTCAATTTTACAAAACAAGAAGATGAAGGTGTGTACAAATGTGTGGCTGAAAACCGAGTTGGTACAACTGACTTGAAAACCTCATTAATAATTAAAAGTATTTGTCTCTTACTTTTTTCGTACATTTTGATCACAAGTTAGTATACATTATGTCATATAAGAGGTCTACCTACTTGATAATTTTATTTATAAAGCATACATCTACATACATATAGAGTCGCATTTTACGAATACAATCCAGTAGTTTATTTTACTTACAGCAAATGGGTATTTTAGGCGGAAGACTTTCTGATTTTAATACGATCCAGCAACAGACCGACTTAGATTTCTTTGTCGATGAACCGTCTGCTGTCTTCCTCTAGAACTCTAATGCATTGAGATATTATGGCGTAAGATAAAGAGTATCTTTTTTTTCATTGCGTGTTCTACACAGAGGTTCCTCATTAAGTCTGGTTGGTTTTATGTACACGCAATTATGCTTAAGCTACACACAACACTTTTTTTAACATTCGAAGATCTCACCGTACAAAAGAATAAGATAAAGTGTAGTTAAGTGGGTACGGTGGTAACAACTGTCGATAGAATGTTGAGCGTAATATTAAGTATGACCGAAGGTGTTTTACCTCTACATGGTACCTTAAATAATTTTGTTCTTACTAGAAATTCGGTTTTTTGGCCTTAGGCCTTGAGTACACTTACCTCATCCTCGTCGCCACTTTTGTGTCCAGTGAAAAATGTAGTAGCAGTCGTTGGTACTGACGAGACTTGGACCAAGGTACTCTCAGAGCAGTAGGTTCAATCTGCTACCACTAAGCATTAGTTTTACATCCGTGTCACTTAGATTGAACTACACTTGAAAACCCGAATATTAAATGAATTTAAGGTTTGTTATTTTTTGAATCGCCACGAAGCCTTACCTTTTTTCAGTAGCCACTAAAAAAATATAATCGAAAAAAAACAAATTTACCGTATCAAATTGTTTTGATACGCCATATTTTGAAACTAAAGATTGCAAAAAATAAATGATTGAACGCATTTGTCGCAAAAAGATTCTGTCAATATTAAAAAGATATATAACTAAATAGAAAATTTTAAGTAGAAGTAAATCCTTCTAAGTTTTACCTACTGTTTTATTTTTTTTATTAAACATATTGTAGTAGTGTTTTTCTGTCAATCTTATTTCATTTTACATTTTTGAATGTTACTCCTCTCCAAATTCACTGTATGAAATTTAAGTTAGTAAATTAGCAAAACCATTAAACTTTTAATCGAAATGACGAAAAAAGTTTAACTTTTTAAATATCACTATAGTAGTAGCTAACTTTTCTCACAGATAAACTACTAATTAGTAACAAGTTTTTGTTCATTTTAATTGCCGCATTTGGTTTCGTTTTTATATGTTTGCTGATAGTTTTAGCTGTGAAATGTGTTAAAGAAAAAGTAATAAACGTTTATCCGTTTAGTATTTGCTTAATAATTTTTGCACTACTTGATATCCTTGTGTGCAAAAGCATGTTTATAAAATTTTTTTTTCATGTTGCAATATTTTTGTAAATATGTTATTCCTAATGTTTTGAAGCATGTTAATTTCCTAATTGCGAAACACTTTTACAAACGTTTTTTTATCCAATATTGAAGCAGTTTTCTGTAACTCATGTTTATAAAAGTTTTTTTCATGTGGCAATGATATTGAAATATGTTATTCCATATTTACTCCATATGTTATTCCTAATGTTTTAAGGCATGTTAATTTCCTAGTTTCGAAACACTTTTATAACAGTTTTTTATACCCAATGTTGAAACATTTTTCTGTACATGTTGTAAACGTTTTTTCTACTGTTGTAAAGATGTTGCAAACATGTTACTTTCAATATTCTAAAACATGTCAATTTTCTAGCTGCGAAACACAATAGATTTTTTTTATATATTTTTAAATACTATTTCACATGAAAACATGTTAATTTTTTTAAATTGTTTATAGTTGATTAACTGCACATGAACTTAATTTTTATGTCGGATTATTCAGCAATATCCAATACAAATTTCTAAACTTATATTAATATTGTTACAATACACACTTTTCGCTTGTTATATTCTACAATAAATATAAAAGTCAAAAGTTGTATTCTAATTTTTATTATTTAAGACTTCAAAACACATGTTTTTATTTTTAATTTTTAAATGTTAATTTAGTGCTTTAAAACAGATGTTAAAAATAACTTGAAACAATGCTATAATTGTCGATGCAGTATAAATGTTACATCAAGAACATGTTATAGAACAAGTGTTAAAAAATTGATTAAATCAATGTGATAAAAACATGTTTGTAGAACAAAAAAATTATATCAACAAAATGTTGCACAAAAATGTTAAAAAAGTTTTGAAACAATGTTATAAAAAGATGTTGATGTAACATAAAAATAACATCAACAACATGTTGGAAAACATGTTAAAAATCGAAGTTACCAATCAAATATTTTCGAATCATAACATCTTTATACATATTTCATTTTCTTAACATTAAGAATTTAAGTAAATGCTATACGGATGGTTTTAAATATTTACATCGTTTATAAATATTTCGAATAACTGAATTTTACAGAAATTAAAAAAGGAACTAAAAAATGCTGGTTTGATGAACTTTGAAAAGGGTGAATTGGAATGTTTGAATCCTGAAATGACAATCGATGAACAAGCTGAACTTTTGCCCTATGATCGAAAGTGGGAGTTTCCACGTGAAAAGCTAAGATTAGGTACGTACGTTACTAACGAACAAAAATTTTAAAGTTTGGCGTAGTCAAAGCGCATCTTAAATTAGTAAAATTCTTGTAAAATAGATGTTTTACACAATTTTTTTTAATTATATAGTATTATCATTATATTTGCTTCACAAAATTAGCCCTTATTAATTTACATAGGTAAGGTTTTCTTGTATATGAAACAAGCAAATAAATAACTTGATTTTTATTAACACGTTTGTCGCCTAAAGCGATTCGGTTAAGTTTCTCGCGGGGCCCAAATCCGTCCGTCGGAGCGCTAAAATGTAAACAGCAATAAACGAGAAATAGCAGGGTTTCCACTCGAGTAGACATTCGAATAACGTTTTCGAACCTTCGATTCATTACAAAGTAATTAATTCTGAAATGGGGAGAGCCATAATGGTTTCGACTAGAAGACTGTCCTGGATCTCAATGCAATTATTCCTGATCCTTCATTTAGTCGAAACGCATATTTTTTTAAGATTCACGTTGGTGACTTTGTCGTCCTCAAAATATTCATTGGATGACGTAAAAATATATTTGAATGTAAGGAGAGTAGTGATGATAAAGTAGTGAGTTTTAGAAGAAACGTGATAAAAAAATTATAATATGTATATTTTCAACATTTTTATGTTGTATATACTATATTTATTTTTCAGTTTTTATTTCATTACATTTCTTTTAAAAATTCAACTGCGAGTCTTATTAAATTAAATAAGAAGAGCTTCACCCAAATATTGATAACGGGGCCCCTAGGAAAGCATACCTGTCACCCAGATCTGGGTGATGCGGTGACGAAAGTGTTAAGAAATAAAAGTTGATTGTAAATAAATGATTATTTTCTTAATAAAGATGGTTAAAAGTTTGGAAACTTTGTACTGGGGCTTGATCAAAAAAGTATGAACAGCACTAAGCTAAAAAAATCTATGATTAATGTTTACATTTAATGTATTGTTCAAAGATTCCATTTGTAGAACGAAGCTTCAAGATAATACTTTTTTATAATTAAAAATCGTAATTTATAATAAATCAAATTTTGCTTAAATACCCGTCATAATTGTTTTTAGCTATAATCTTCTTTGTCTCTTACAACTGAATGTCTATTGTAGTGATAACGATATACATTACCCTGCCAACCAAATGTAAGGATAAATATTACTATGATGTCACTTTAAGCAATATCTATGATCTCACAGTGAGTTTAGATTTGATGTAATCTTTACTCCAAATTTCATAATATGATACATAAATTATTTTCTGCTGTCAATAAGTGTAGCCACCCCTGATATAAATCACCAAAACTATAAATATTTGTCAATCAAATAAACATTATTTTTTAAACATATGATTCTCTTTTTACTTGAATTTGATTTAGCACGAGTTACAAACGATTTTTAATATTGTAATTTTTCTTGAATCTCATAATTTATTTTTTATAATACATTTAATGAACTAAAATGTGTAAATACGAAGTAAATTCAGTAAACTCTAACAAGAATTGCTTATTGCTGTTTACATCTAATTCTCTTCTTATACGAATTTTTGGGAACGTATCTATCGTATAAAAAGGAAAATCAGTGTATTTTGTTTTCTCATTTGAGCTCTTAAAATTGAATTTAAAATTTGCATTATATTATATTAGCATTTCATTCCGGGATGAATTTCCCAATGCTTTATTTTCTAAGAGTAAGTTAATTAATATCGAAAACGAATAATTTAAACAATTCGAAAAGTGCTTTAAAGTAATTACTGTGTACAATTTAAATTGTAAATAAGATTTATTGCGGTTTTTTCTTCGAATTGCTTTTGAACGAGATACAATGCAATTTATGTTTTAAATTTCAATAAAGTGTCTCATAAAATTCCCCAACAACAAATTCTCGCAACGCTATATCCGTCTTTTTATTGCACATGAACCAGCGTAATAAAAAAATATTACTGCTTTCCGAACCGCTTAGAAAAACCGAATAAAACTAAATATTTTCAAAGTGAATTATCCTAAAGCGATTTTGCGAATTCCGAGTAGACTTGTTAAATGCCTACGTTCTTTTTGTCTTAGATGATTTCTTTCGTAATCGAAGTATATATACTAAATTTTGGTGAGCGATCGAAAATAGAACGAAATGTAATAAAATGATTATATCTCGATAACGATTAATGATCAATTTTATTTTTGAAAAAACACTGGAAAAGTTTTTATGTCATATTCAATGAATAGCTTTAAGTGGTTGTGCAATATTGCACAATTTCATCATGTTAGTTTTATTGAGTTTTCTGCGTGAAACTTTTACGTGTACTGATAAGGTTTTCGATTTAATTCTGGGAAAATTATTCGCAAAAGGCATAAAACTGAAATGGAATGCTATTAAAACTATCAAAATGGGGTTTTTAACCTCCCATTTACTTTTATTCCATGGGTTTGTGACAACTAAAAGTGATGATAAAATGAAGACGGCATATCTGCGAAGAGTCAAAGTGAGATGATCACTGTAAAAAGTCACAGTAAGTGAATCACTTTGAGAGGACCACTTTCAAAGGATTATTTCATAAAACCAATGCCTGAGGATCACTATCATAGGATCACTGTGAAGAAATTACTATTAAAAAATCACTGTGAGAGCTGTATTCGCCAGACATTGCTCCTCCTGATTACTAGTTGTTCCGACGAATGCAGCAAGATTTGATAGGTCAGTGGTTCTTACCTTTTTTACCTCCCCCCCCCCGAAACTTAAAGTATTTCAAATTACGGCTCCTTATTAACTATTTTTTAATTTTTTTTCGTCATTTTTAACACATTAAAAAATGATTAAAATATTATTATATATGATTACATACAGTTTTAGTAAAAATAAAATAAAATAATAAATTGAAAACGAAAATTACTCATGTTAATGTGACTTTGGCTATTATATTTCTTCTGGTAAAAATTTTGCGGCCCTCTAAAATCATTTCGCGTACTCCCGGTTGAGAAACACTGTGATAGGCCATCGGGTCATTCCTTTCATAGAAATCAAAAATTGGCTCCTATCTTGAATCGTCTCAAAAGACGAGAAATTTTTTCGAAATGGAATTCGAAAATTATCTTGAAGGTAAAAAAAAGTAGTAGCCAAAGATGGACAGTATTTTGACTACGTTTTCATTAATTTTTTTCTGAAATAAATACATCGTTGATCCCAAAAAGAAAACGGACTGAACAAATTTGTATTCCCAATTCCTACCTAACATTTGAATCAACTTATCAAGCAAATAGAGTTAGATGTTCACTTTGCTTTAAAGCAGGGATGGGCAAATAATTTTAAGCGCGGGCCAAAATATCAGTTTCAAAATCTTTCTCGGCCTGGAAAGTTTTACTTCGTATTCTTTACACACGAAAATGTTTTGTGTATTTTTACCCTACCTAAGAATGTTTTGGTAAAAATACTATAACTATCATTTTAAAGCATTTTGGCAAATAAATTTGGTAGTTACTGATAGATAATGGTATTAGGAAATTTTTGATTTTAATAAGATCGCATAAAATATATTTAAAAAAATACATGTGGACTTCTTTAACGGGCCGCATAAAGTGAGTAAAAGGGCCGGAGTCGGCCCGCGGGCCGGCTTTTTCCCACCCCTGCTTTAAAGCTTAAAAAAGTTTTCGATTTAGATACCATGTAGTTTAAAGAAAATTTTTTTATTATTTTATATCGGCTTAGTGTAATTCAACTCAACTTTTTAACCTTACAAAGTAACTAAATTTTTACTAAGAACTTTAATGATTTAACATATCTCGTTCAATTATTAAACATTTAAATTATTAATTATATTAAAATTTTAGGTAAACAATTGGGTGCTGGAGCTTTTGGTGTTGTATTGAAAGGTGAAGCTTATGGTATTGTTAAAGATGAATCTGTAACTACAGTTGCTGTTAAAATGGTAAAACGTGGCACTGACCCTACACACATTAAAGCCTTGGTGTCTGAGCTGAAAATAATGGTTCACCTTGGTAAACATTTGAACGTAGTCAACTTGTTAGGAGCTTGTACTAAAAACGTGGCCAAAAGTATGTTAATTGAATTCTGTTAATAATCCATAAGGTCCAAAGTTTTTTCGTACATAGATACTTTTATTTGATTTTTTTAACATTAATATAAATTTAAATTAAATTTTACTGAATCCGTTATTCTAAACAAAATTAAAGCTCTTCATATTGAATTTTTACCTAAATTTTAGGTTAAGGTCTTGAAGAAATCAAAAAAGTTAAAATTAACGACGGATCTTTTTAATAAAATGGTTTTCAAAGTGACTGAATTGCAGAATACGCTCGTAGGCTTATTCACAAGTTAAGAAAATCACAGTTTAAACTGCTATTTTCATTTATAAATTTGAAACATATTTTATATGACCGAATTGCTCAAAAATCAGTCGAAATAATTTCTTTATGCTATTTTCGGTTTCACAATCTTTTATGCTTTAATTAAACATTATCTTAATACTCTTTCTTCACGTTTGCAAAACGTTTGAGATTTGGCAGATCAAAAGGTTTCTATATATGTTAATAATACATGAATGAATTTTTTTTTATTTACATTCCGAATGTTTATCTTCTAATAGCGGTAGCACTTAATATGTTACAAATTTTGTTTAACTTTCTCTTATATAGTAGGTCTTTAACAAAACACTTATATTACTTGCAGTTTATGAAGAATTTATTACGAAGTTAAATCTCAATCAAATTCTATTATCTTTGTAACGGAATTCACATATTAGGTTGTCTGGAAAGTTTGTGCCGATTTTCGATAGGCTGTTTTAATATATTGGAATGATTGAAAGCAAACTGCATGCATGCATTAAAAACGTTAAGCGTAAAAGGTCTTGGGGAAAGTGTGATGAAACACATTTAACCAACCCAAAAACCGGATTTCATTTGAAGAATGTAATGCTCTGTGTTTGGTGTAATTGGAAAGGGATCCTATATTATGAACTTTTATCAAACAACGAGACAATAAATTCAGAAAATTATTACTCCCGATTGGATGAATTGAAGACAGAATTAGCGAATCGCAAGGGCGTTAATTTTCATCAGGACAATGCGCAGTCTCATATGTCTTTGACAACTCGACAAAAGTTGGAGTTCAGTGGGATGTTTTACCTCATCCACCATTCTCAGTAGACTTTGCGCTTTCAGATTACCGCCTATTCCAATTATTGCAAAATTCCCTTAATGGAAAAAATTTCAATTCTTTGGTTGAGGTAGAAAATCATTTAGAAAACTTTTTCGCCGAAAAAACAGAGAAGTACTGGAAGGACAGAATTAAGTTGCATAAAAGATGGAGAAATGTTGTGGAACAGAATGGCGTCTATATAATTTAATAACTCTATAGCAAAATTTAAGAGTTGCGTTTCAATTTCCCTTCAAAATCGGCACGAACTTTTCGGACAACCCAATATAATGAAGCCTGTATAATAAGTTTATTAAAATATAATATTAAATTTCCATGTACAGGAGAATTGTTAGTTATCGTGGAGTACTGTCAGTATGGCAATCTACACCAGTTTTTGATTAAACATAGGGATAAGTTTGTTAATCAGCTTAACCCGATAACCGGTAGATTCGATTTTACCGATGTGTTCGATTTTGGAACTAGTACAAAACGGTTTAGTGGCTCGAGCCGTTTCAGTGGACGTAGTAATTTTACACGATCATCTAGATCAAAGTCTGTCCGCAGTAATGCTACTGATATTACTTACTTATCGATGCCATCTACTGGTAATGGACTTTTAAACTTATACTTTAGAGACAAGATTTTCTATTTTTAAAAATTTACAAATTTTACATAAAAAAACACGAATTTAAATACTTTAACTCGCCTAAAAATTTACTAGAGTTACTTAAGTACTTCTTTTTATAACGCATAATTTTTATAAAAATAATTTTTTTGAAAAAAAAATTAGTTGAATTATAACGATTAGTATTTTTTACAAGTGTTAAACTTACACATTCATAACTCTACAATGATCTGTTGAGTGGCAACAGAAATCCACACACATGTTAAAACTAATATTTCATGGAATGTGTCATACATTAGAAGAGATTTTTCTT
>AGDA01001386.1:0-13110 GCA_000281935.1 Mengenilla moldrzyki | reverse complement strand
TCACATTCGCATGTTCTATTCAAATGACGAAGGCGGATGTACGCAATTATCTAGAAAAGATTTATAAGGTGCCTGTGGTTGAGGTACGTACTCGCATTATGCTTGGTAAAACGCGACAATTACCTGGTGCCGGCTACGTTGTCAAAGACGATGATGTCAAACTCGCTTACATTACTCTGGTATATTAAGAATGTAATCGGAACTTTCTTTAGGGTAGAATAGGTTTATGTGCATAGTAAACGTTTGTGAAAGATATTTTAATCGAATTGTGTTGTGTGGGTAGTTAGTAGCCCTTTTTGCAAGAATCTATAAATATGGTTTGTGTAAAAATAGTAAACATAATGTTTTATATTTTTGAATGAAAAAAAAAATAATAATTTTACTCTAAGAAAATTTCCGAACATAAATAAAATTATAAAAATTGTCAGTTAATAACTGTAACTTCGATTTTTTACGCTAATAGCTACACTGTTTTTTTGTAATGGCATGTTTTGCTTTCTGTTACATGAGGCACGATCTTAAAGTATAAACTTCTTAATGTAATCTGTTGTCATTATTAAAGGGTACTTAAATTAAGTGACGCATTTTTTTTTCCAAAAATTCAATATAACAATATTCACTTAACGTTTTTTATTAAGATTTTTCATTATTATCGGATAAAATTAGATTTTAAATTATTGTAATCTTTAGCACCCCTATATACTAAAATACTTTTGAATTTTAAGCTATGTGCTTCTTTAATCTGTACTCAATGGTTTTTTTTTGTAAATGACATAAAGCGAACTTTAATTTTCAGGATGTTTGTATTTGCATAGTTAACGCAAATAAACATTAATATTTTTAAAATTATATATTCAATTGATGTTTAAATTTAAAATTGGGTCTTTAAAGCTTGTCGTATATATTAAATTTCTCTTTATAATTTTTGGTGTTAATAATTAGTTGGGCAAAAAATTATGTTGGTCGAAATTAAACAAAAGTTCTTTTTAAAAAACTAATTGTTAAATGAATTTTTTTTCATGTAAAAACCTTGAATTATTCTTCATACTATTTTTCTTAAAAATATATTTTTAGATTAGAAACTGACAATTTTATAAAAGAAATATTAAAAAATACCAATAATTTTAAATTAAAATAGCCAAAAAACGAATATTTTAAATTTCCGAACTTATTGAAGGAAAATGAGAAAGGATACACAGCTGCCAAACGCGTCTTGAAAGATCAAGAGAACAATTTCAAGGAGTTTTTGAATCGTAACAAAAACAAACCCGGTGTGCCTGGTTGGTTTAACACTAAATAAATAATCATCGACGAAGTACTATTTTCCTATACGTTTTTCTCGCAGTGTTGTAAAATTAATAAACCCTAATAAAAACTTGTTCATTTTATTAAAATCTTATAATTCATTATTTAGGATGTTGAACGCAGTGGGTCTCATGAAACCTTTGTGATGTAATGTCGAGCTTAAACACCATAAACAAGATGTTAAAAAATCACTACTGTTAACCAAGAAATTGAACCCATTTGAACTTTATTGAACCGATTCATTTATTTAGTTTTATTTCGGTTCAATTTGCAATTCGACGGAATAAAATTATTTTTTTATTTTATTCAGTATTTATTTAATTGGTTTGGCTCAATTTAAATCGTAAAACATTGTTATGTCCGATTGAAAAACTGATTATGAACGTGGGAATCGGCGATACTCGAACCCGAATACTATTGAGCGATAGGATCTAACAGCGACCACTAGGCGAGCCGAGTTTCGCTATTTGAACACATAAGCAACTAAACTTCAATTACCTACAACAAAACTTTTATTGTTAAGTAGTATTATCAAATAAAATAATAATTTTGGATGAATAAATAAAACAAATTCTTAACTTATACATTTATTTTAGATAATAATCATAACTTATAATTGCTAAAAAAGTGGAAAATCAAAGTATTCACCCACACTACTTCATTTTTTTCATTAGTTCTTCAGCTTTTAACGAGGCTGACCTCCGAAGCCGTTTCTGTGAACTATCAGATCTAGTTGATAAATGAGATCTTTTAGTTGCTCTAGATGATGTAGAGGACTCAGAAGCGACTGAACTCTCTCGTGACGACCGAGCATTAAAATTACTCTCAAAAGCCAAGTCCATAAGGGACTTAGTATCTGACTCAACATCAGATAACTCTACGATCGAACTTACGGGTGAACCACTTTTTGATTTCTTTCTCGTACGATTATCTAGCTTAAGCACATCCTCACCTTTTGTCACGTTTACCGTTATCCTTGGCCGCTTAGTTGGACTTTCATAGATCGTTTCTAAGTCACCGGGTCTTACACTTCTTACAGACGCACTGCGTCTATAACGAGTCGCGGTCAGTTTTTGGCTAGATTCCGGTTGTACTGATTTACTTCGCATTTTACGAGATGTGGTTATCGATTTCGTCTGCTCAACCCACTGCTTTACAACCTCTTCTTTCATCTGTTGCAATTGTTTCTCCCGTAAGCGAGTACTGAAGCGCCTGGATGGAGATTCCGTTCCGATTGAACTTGCAACTGTTTCCGGTGTTACGGAACGTTTCGAGCCTGCATTTTTGATCGGAGATGTTGTAGGGGTCGGTTTATTGCTTTCTACAGCAAAGGTCGTTTCCAACTCACTGTTAACTTCCTTTAATGAGGAAAATAGAAAATGTTATACTGAACTTTATAAAAAAAAAATCAAAAAACTCATATTTTCAAGCTTTACATTTATAGAAGTGATAAATACTCGCAATTAAATATCTTTAAATGTTATTGAACAATAAAAACTCTCATTTAATTTAAAATATAAGGTTTGTAAAATTCAAATATAGTTATTACCCTATAATCTAAAAGCAGCTTGTGATATTACAAAATTTAATGTAAAAATAGGGTTTTCACAACTTTGAGGAAAAATGTGTACATTTTGTATGTCTTACAAATTTAAAGTTAAAGAAAAACTTCGTTTAATACACATAAACACGCATAAATTGCTATTTAAGATATTTAATGCTCATTGAATAGTTAATTTATCATTATTTTCTGTCTTAAGACAAAATTATAATAGTTTTCAAAAGAATTAACTAGTGCAGGATTGTTCAACCAAATCGTACAGACTAGGTTCTTAGTGGATCGGAGGTGTGTATAGAAATATAGCAGAATGGGTTCGAACTGTCTACAGTTGGGAAAAATGCTATTTTTTGTCGCTTTTTGAACTTTAAAATTTAATATCTTGGGAACTATAAGAGGTTTTTGAATAAATATTTTTATATAAGCTACTGGATCCTTCATAATTTTTTTAGTGAAATATATCAAGTAGTTTCAGAGAAAAAAATCTAAACTTAAAAAATACATTTTCATCCCTTTCTAAAAATTGGTCTATAACTTTTTAAAATTTTTTGTATTTTTCTCATACATTGAATGTGTGCTTTCAGAAAAACATAGCCTTATCTCATAGAATTTATAGAAGTTGAAATTTGTTGTCTAGTGATATTAACCTATTAAAGGCTGAATTTTTTACAAGAAAAAGTATATAGTGCTTTCTTGTCAAAAATGAACAATTTTTAAATTTGGCGATTATTAATTATAAAAATATAAACGTTACAAAATGGAAATAAAGCTTATAAAACAATTAGAATCAAAAAATTGCGATGCTTCAAAATTTTTAAGAAACATGATTTCACATTGCCATAGATTAACGCTAGTTCCTATTTGTTTAAACTAATTTTTTTCTATAAGCACATACCATGATTGTTTCCAACGGTTCAGATTTTAAACTTATAGCTGGAATTTGACTATCGGCTTCAAATAGATTTATATCTTCCACTATAACCGGTACTGGAATAACCTCATCAGATATCACATCGAACCGAACTCCTTTACTTAACGATTTCTTAGGTGTATCTTCTCGATTCAAAATACTTTGTAAATTAACTATTTCATGTCTGCTGGATTCACCAAATCGTATTATTGGCAAATCTAATATATCCTTAGTGAAAATGAACTCTGTATGATTGGATTTCTCTCTTAATTTAGGCAAAAATAATCCTCGATGTTCGATTTTACTTAGATTTTTCCTGGTAAAAAAATTATTTGAATACGTGAAAAATTTGAATTAAAAAAAAAACAACAAAAATTAGTAAGTCTACAAAAATAACATTTCAATTGGCTTACTGAATAAAATGTCTTATTTTTACGAATATAGTGGTAGCATGGAAAAAAATATTAAGATCAATCGAAATTTCTGGAGTTTTGTATTAATATTACAAAAGTAAAATTCATAAAAAATAACGTTTCCAAGTTTCAAAATAAAAGGTATTTGATTCTATTGTTCAAACCAGTGATTCCCAAAATGTGAGCCGCGAAATATTTAATTTTACAATTCAGTAGTTTTAATAAAGATGTTACTAAAACAGTTGAAATTAGATATACAACTACAAGGAGAAAATATTAATCATAAGCTTTTAATATTTCGTTGTCAAATGGGTAATTTCTTTTAAAACAAGACAGTTTTCCGAATTTTCAAAAATAAGATATTAAAAAAAAATCTGATGAACAGAAGGAGCCGCGAAAAAAAAAAGATTATTTAGGGAGCCGCAAACCGGAAAAAATTAGGAGCCTCTGGTTTAAACCCATCTATCGGTAAGTTGCTTGATTGCGTGGCGTTCTCGCATTCTGCACACCAGAATCCAATGGCGATCACTAGGTCATTCGAGCCTCAATAACTACGTATACGTTATACGTAGTAAATAATTACATCAATAGTTGATTGTTTTGAACAAGTTTAAAATAGTTTAAAATAAATTAACCTTACAAAATTTTCTCAGATATAAAATATAGTTTTCACCAAGAAACAGACTTGGTTAGACACTACTTTAACCATTTATTTGGGATTCAAATAGTGATTTTACTTGTACAGAGTATAAAAATAATTCAACTGATTAGAGATAAAAATTCATTAAATTAAAAAATCATTAAAATCCAAGACGTCTTTTGTCTACATACCCATTAACAGCATTTAGTGACCACTTCAAAAACGTGAAAATGTTATATAGCAAAAGTGCAAATTTTCGGTTCGACTTAACATACATTAATTCATTAAATATATTTTTGAACAAGTTTGCGATTTTCTTTATTAAAAAAAAAAACTGCTTTTGTGAAGATTGATAAATTTTTTCCACTAATCAATTAAAAAAATATGATGATATTAAATAACAATAATTCCTTAATTAAATTTTAAAATTATAACAGGAATCTTAATTTTACGTTTAAAACTTTAAATTTATTCAAAAATGAAATGAGAAGTAATAAAATTTAAACTCTAAACTTAGAGACTTATAAATTTAACATTTTATTGAAATTAACCCTTTCACTACCATTAAACAATGTGTTTCAAGCTAAACTTTCAGAGCTGATCAAATTACAAGTACATATTTAAATATGATAATCATATGAAAAACATTTTATTCAGTTTTCAAAATGGACTAACTAAAAAGTTTCTATCGTTTCTCGACTTAGTGCATATAATATTACACAAAATCATTAATATATAGTTGCAAATTATCCTTGATTTTCAATCGTTTTGTGACACAAAAACCAATTTAATAGCTGCTTAAGTTGTTTTAAATCATTTTAGTGTAAAAAAAATAAAAAACCCCTCCGTAAAAATCTGAACACAGAGACAATTTTGGTTTTCAGAAAAACGCAGTTTCGTTTTTATCTAATGTAACCTTACATCGCAAATGTTTTAAAACAAGAAACAAATAATATTCTAACTAACGCGTTTTTCGTAAAAGGTGTTTTTACCAACATAAAAATGATTTAATAACTTTTTCTATGACATAAAAATAACTTATGGCATAAGTCACAATTCTACCAAAGGTAAGTTTATTAAAACACCTATATAATAGCCAAAAATTAATGTAGTTTAGATTGAAACAAAAATTGATAGTGAAAGAGTTGAGAATGTGTCATTTAAAATTACTTACTCAGAATATTCAAAAATATTACTAATATATGGCATGAAATTTGATGATTTAATGTCATTTTTTAACACCAAATCCAACTTTTTCGCTTCCATCAAATTAGCAAGAATCACATTTGATTTATATTCATTCTTAAAATAATCCGAATGCAACAGAGAATAGAACGGACCAGGGTAAGGAGCAGGATTTTGCTTCAATTGTTTTTCAAAATCTTCTTTATATTTTATATAGACATCGATGTATTGTTGTGTTACTTCAGGCAAATTATGTAAATATTTATCAATTTGGAACAGAATATCATCTAAATTATTGCGACGGTGAATTTCAGATAATCTTTTTTCATTAATCACTCTTTTGATATAAAGAATGTTCAATGTTTGGTTACTTTCGATAAAATAAGGCAGATAGAGATCAGTTCTTTGGCTTAAATTTAATGCGAAATTTAACAACAGATCTTCTTCAAATTTATTTAGTTGCAACCTTAATAGCTTATCGACTTGACCAGTTTTTTCGCACTCTATATTTTTTTTTAAATAATAATGGGTGTTATTTTTGAAATTAAGTAACATTGGGATTTTTGACTTTTATTATTAATGTTTTTTATTAGATCCAAAATCCACAAATTAGAATAAATTACAAAGTTCTAAACAAATATTTTAACAGACGACATGAAAAACATCAATATTGAATTTTTGTATGGGATATTATGTGGGTTGTTTATAAAATTATTACTTGTATTAATATGTTTATTGGAAATGTTACAGAGATTAAACGTAAAACTGTTTATTTTTTAACATATGGGTTACATAAGAAAGTAAAAAGGAAAGTTACATAATTTTTTATTTGTTTAAAAAAATTTTATAGGATTTTTTTTCAATTTTAATTCAATATCGGTACAACTTAAAATTCTAATTGTTCAAGTTCAACTTTCATACATTTTATTAAATTGTTGATTATAATAACCCAATAAAAAATTCATTATATAACAAATACAGAAAGTACTTTAAAATAATATGTAGGGAAGCGACGAGTATTATGGGACATTTTTTGAGCTACAGTAAAACAAGATCCTGATTTGAAAGAATGAAAATTTATAATTATTTTGATAATAGTAACCATTGGCTACATTATTCTGAGAAATTAATAAGCTTAGTTTAATTGTTTTTGAGCTATGAATGATTTTCCAAAAAGTTCAATGTCCCGAATTGGGCAAAACATCAGGTATTTTGAGGCACTTAGGTAATTGTCTTCGAAACGTCTTCGAAAAAAAATTAAACTAATTGGATTCGTTAAAAATATTTTATTTGTTCGAAAATTGAAAATTACAACAAAAATTAATGCCATGAATTCCTTTATTTACAAATAAAAAATGAATCTGTTGTTTTTACGTATTCCATATGAACTGCTCTTTTGCACTTAATATTCTTGATGCGATTATTATAGTTTAGTTTTTGAGGCATTGCTTTCAGGCAAATTAAACAAAAGTCTTTATATGCTGATGATGATGAAGTCTTTCTTGCATTTTTTATATGTCCCCAATTACGCGAATTGAATTGTCTCAAATTAGACTCTAGGTAGTATGTTTCAAAATTACTGTAACTGGAGAAAGTAAGATCTACTAAAGAATGTGTTTTTGTCAACATTGTATATAAATGGTAATTATGCACAAAAATTGGAAAAAATAAACGGAAATTTAAAATAAAAGATAATAAGTGAAAGGAAAACAAAGCGTTTAAAATTTTCAAAAATTATTTTCCATTTTTACATCTTAAATATTTATATTTTTTGGTGGTAATGCATATTGAAACAAAAAATGCACCATGGCATGCCATGTACACCCGTTTAAAAATTCGATTTGCTTCAAATGGTGAACGTAAAATGAAGGTGTTCGTAATTACTCAATGTCCCAAACTACCAGCCGTTCCCTTAAATATCACGAGTGAAAAATTTTGAAACGTCTTCTTTTTATTACATATTAAATTCTTTTTGTTATTGTAACAATAGGATTGTTGTAGTGTTGAAAATGAAAATAATTTTAATTTTAGTACTAAAGCACTATATATCATAAATATCTATATACCTTTAAAGAAAGTTAAAACTACTTGCTCCCAATTGTCATTAGTTCGATTATCTTTTTGGTAATCGTATGCTTCAGGCACAAAACCGTTAACAACGTAGAGTTCGATTATAAGGTCAATACAATCGGTCGATCGGAAACTGCATTGTCGTTTCTGTAAATAAAAATTATTTAAAGATAACATTTAAGTATCAAGCTTTAAAATCAACGTTGTGACTTAATGAGTTATTACAGAAGGCAAAGTTCGATAATCTGAATATCAAGTCAAATAGGGAAACTAAATAACGTAATTTATCTTTTGTTCCGATATTACTCCGATAAGTAGATGCAACTATGGAAAACAGGTTTCTTTTTTGTGAAAATATATTACGTAAAGATAATTTGGAATGATACGTGTAGTGTCGCGACATCTTCATGATTAACACCGGCATCTAGAATGCGAATCCCACAATAATATAACAATGTCATAAAAGTTTTTGAATAAAAAATATCTATTTTGATTATTAAAAAAAAAACTATCTGTGTTTAAATTTCTTTGTAATCAAAATTAATTTTTCTAGAACATTAAATGCCTATTTATTGTATATATCAGGGGTGGTCACACATGATGTTATTGGAACCGCATTTCATTTTTCAATTTATTACGGGAGCCGCAGAAAACTAACTGAAAAGTAGCTTGATACGTCGAATGTGCTTGTTTGACCATTTTGTTGATTATTTGTAATTAATATTAACTTTATTTTAATATTTAATAATCCAGCATTCGTCGCTTGTCCTTAATGATCGGAATTTTAAAGTTTCGAGTTTCGTCTACAATGAAAATCGCAGTCACTTATCTCACTGAACATAAGAAAATCGATAAGGATGGAATAAGCGTGCCCAAGGCTTAACCGGTAGATACCGGCGGTAAATCAGACACTTTTGGATATAGTAGTTTGACATTACTGACAGTACATCGTTTATAAGTGCTACCACAGTACATTAAGATCAAACAAAGGACGAATATGTATGCAACTCAAACTAAGTTGTATATACGTATTACTAGTAAGACTCGAATAGCATAATGGTCTTCGTTTAAACGCCAAACTCGGAGTTATCCAGATTTGTGTCTCGTTAACGCTGACACCAATAACTAATTTTCTCGCAAAGAAACCCGTCAAATAAAAATGAAGTAAAAATCTTTCGATCTATAACTATGTAAAGCTATATCATCTTAAAAGCGTTGTTCTTTAAAATGTAATTTCAAATTGAGTTAAACGCTAACTTCCCCGACATGAGATATACATTGTTATTTAGTGACCATTTTAAAAATATATAAAGGGAATCAAAATCATAACGACAGTAAAGATCTTTCATGAATACTTACTTCAAAATAATCCATTGCTAATCGATATTGCTTTTCTTCTAATAAATTTTTCAATATAAATTCATCATGCCACTGTGTTAAATGAGCTGTACAATTTAGCAGTTCAGAGATAGCGTTTTTGAAACACTTTCGATCAAATAACCAAAATCCATACATCAAATTCCTTAAGCTTTTTTCTAATCGCAGACATGAGGCAAAATTCGATGCTAAATTCTCTTCGTTTATTTTCCAAATTTGTTCACTTAAAAAAAAATTAAAATCTGTTACTGAATTATGTAACGATACAAATACGCTGTAAATTGTAAAAAAAGTATTGGTAATAAAAATCAAAACTAAAGTTCCAGTTACAAATTTGGGCAAAAATGCATTTGGGTTAAATTTAAACGAAGCAATCTAAATTAAATGCAAAATTCATGGATTTTAAAAAATAGTTTTTTCTCATTCTGTTTTTAAAATTAAAATCTTCTAAAATTCCATGTATATTTTTAAATACATACTAACAATTTAAATTTACAAAAAAATAAATTTAATACAATTAAATTTACTCAACAATTAGTTAATGAAATCATTGGAAATCAGTTAAAATACACTCCCCTACTAACAAAACGAAAGTTTTCCAAAAGCTGACTTGAAACTTTTGAAGTTTACGTTGTTAATATGTTTTTTCAGCATTCCAGAAACATTTCAGTTTAAAAGTGGCTTCAAAGTTGCAAAAAATAATAGGGAAAAAAGACTAAAAAAAACTAAAATCGAGACTTTTTTATATCTTTTCTCAATTTCTATTACTATTATTCGTCCTTTTAGGATAGAAATAAACATTTAAAATTATAAGTTTTAAAAAGTAGCTCTGTAAGAGTTTAGATTAATTAAATACTTAATAGTAAATTAACGTTTTGCATCGTTTCGTTTTGTTATACTAACCTTATCCAGTGTTCTGCATCTAATAAGAAGTAAAAAAGTACCATTTGCTTCGATGTTAAATTGTTAAGCGGTTTTAAAAAAATTCGCAGTAAAATTTGTAGATTAGGTGGTGGATAAAAATATTTCCTATTAAAGTCCTTAAGCCATTCATCACGTACAGACTTGTGATCAAACTCTTGCTTGAGAAATATTTCAATAAAAGTCAGATGGCATTTTTCATTGACATGAAACTTCTCCAAGTCGTCTAGTAGGTCCTGATATCGATCTTGAAATAAACCAGATTCAAAAAACCAGATAACTCCAGTGAAATAATTTACTAGGTTACTTAAAGCCTCTGATTGCTCCATTAGAAAATTTTGATCTGAATAAAAGATTTTTAAATTTATAAAATTTCTCATATGTATTTTTTATCAGTGTTATTATTAGTTTCCAAAAGTTGAGAAATGTTCTAAAAATTATTGAGAGTATTAATTAAAAGTGTGCATAAATTACAAAAAGGGTAAATAATATGTTATTTTTTAGTGTAATTTCATTAAAGATGAAATAAATATGATATTTAATTTTACAGCACAATTGTTAAGTGAGGTGAACATCCTAATACTGCCTATATAATAACTTATTCTATATATATTATAGCTTAGTAAGTTAGTAGTTAATCAGACTGTTGTAAGTGTTTGATAAAATCAGTAGTCAATTTGTGATTTATTTGACAATAGTCTGTCTAGGATTTTCCGATTCAAAGTTGGTTATCAACCAGTACTCTAATCCAGGCACTCGAATAATCTCGAAGCACTAGTTCTATAATCTGCATGTAGCTACTTAATAGTTTTAGCAACTGTACAATACAGATTTGAATGTAATATTAAAGAAACATATCAACATGTCAAATCTTGAATTTTTTTAAAGTACCCTTATTTAATTCAACATATTCAACATAAAGACTACAATCCATTCTTGTTCTAATTCATTAGATACGTTACGGAAGTTAAAATCAGACATTAATAAAAGCTATGAATTCTTTATGTTTTTCATGAAATAGCTTTTATAAAAATTATACGTAGTCACAAAACCTACAAAAATTTTATACTTTTTAATTAAAGCATTATTTCGTTCATAATTTTGAAAAAAATCAGTTCTTTTAAATCTTTTTTAAAGTGGTTTTTAAACCTGTATTTGCCAAATTGTGTATTTTAAAACACAATATTTGAAACCGTTAACAACGAAAAAAAATTAAAAAATGTTTGATACACTGAAAAAAATATTTTAAATTTTCAGTCAATAATTTTTTTATTAACTTTTAATATAAAAAACTATTAATGTTATGAAAGTTTTTATTATATTAATGAACAGCCTTATTTAATTCCATTTTTTAATAACTATTTTTATAAATTTAATAAAAATTATAATTATATAACTATTATATAACTATTATATAATTATAAAAATTATAATTTTTTTATTAAAAAATATCTATTATTTTTTTCAGTGTAGTCACAGATTTAGGGAAAAAGTAAAAAAATAGAAACACCAGTTTAATAAATAAATAAACCTTCCATATTGGTAAATTTAGCCATAAAAATGCTAAGCTCGCTCAAATCAGATAGCTGTTGAACAGTACGTAAAACAATATCGACTTCATCGCAGTCAATGCTAGTTGATGGCTCGAAAATAAAAAATTTCACAAATAAAGCTGCATCATCCCTTAAAGTCAAAATAGATTTATGCATCCAAGACATAAATTTCGACAGTGAACAATCTTGGTTTGCAAACTGCCCAGAGATCCAATTTTTTGCACATCTTCTTAGCCAATTTAATGAACGGTTCTTTAACATTACTGTTAACAATTCCTCACGCTGTTCTTCCTGTAAATTAAATAATTTAAAATAATTTAACCTATGGATATTTTCCTTTAAATGTGTTACGAAAATACTTGTTTGCGCTTATAAAACTTATTATCTAACATGTAATAAAATTTAATTAGTGATTTGCATTACTTTTGTAAACTAAATTTGAATTTTCAACGGAAAGAACAACTACTTAAAACAATAACCCTTTAGTAAAACGTTTTTTAATGTTGCGTTTTTTTTTTTACAACATATCATAACATATAATGTGTCATGCTTCAGAAATAAATTAAAGTTTCATAGACTTCATGTGTGTCACAACTTATTTTTCAACATAAAATAAATTACCGAATTTTATATGTCATGACATATTTAATGTGTTGACTATATATATTTAACTTCTTTTATAAAATATTTAAGTTTCGATTATGGATTATCTGCAATTTATGATTTGTTTGTAATATGTAGAAATAATATATATTTCACTTATATTGAAAAATGTAAACGTGTAAAAGTAAATAGTCTGTTACCTTTTATATACTAATAGAAATTAATAAAAATTAATTTTCTAATTTGTTTTCAGTTTATGAAAATGTGTTCCACATTTTAATGAATTGTAATAAAATAATTTATTTATGAAATTGTGTTATAATACATAATTTACATAAACACCTAATTCTCTTTTTACACGATAGCAGGTTCCCAAATATTTCCTATAAAAAAGAATCAGATATAAACAATGTTAAAACAATACTAATAGTGTTTACTTAATTCATTTCGTCCTTACACATTACTTCCTTAAACACATAAATAAATTAGGAATTTCAAGAAAAATTCTTAGAATATTAAAAATCGTGTTATAAGAAAAAAACGTGTAAATAAAAATATTTGTTTTCCTCCTTAAC